>PVHY01003576.1:53140-105949 GCA_004024945.1 Uropsilus gracilis | reverse complement strand
TCACACACACACACACACACACACACACACACACACACACACACATATATATATATATATATATATCAGAGTTAGCCTGTGAACCCCACAAGAACTAGGAACTTGGAATCCTCAATTCTGAGTACTCTGCATATCCAGAAGAGTTACCAGCACAGATTGATTGTCTAATGGCAGGGTTTTCAGAAAATACTAGTCTGTGTTGTTACATTTGTATATTCCATTGCTGCAGGCAATGGCTATTTAAACCTGAGTCACTCAGGGGAATCTTAACCTCGTGATGCTTTGTGCCTAAAAGCATTCTATATGCCAGAAGTTAGTCTTGTCAAAATATCTTTCTTTATAAATATAGGTTGATGCTATCTCTCGTATTCCCAACTTTCTCCTCCCCCAAAATCATGCAGTGAAACTAACCTAGTGGATTGATCATCCTAGTACTAGATCTGGGTTACACCCAGTTAATAGGATACACTCTGACAGTAGAAGATGAGCCAGGGAAGAGACTGCAATAGGAAAATTAAAGCCAAAGCAAACCTCTGCAGTCTTGTACTTCAGGGTGCTATCAAGAGAATTAGCATAGGTGGCACTCAGGGGGGTTGAAGGGAATTGGAGAACCCTTCCCAAGTAATTGCTAAGAATAGCAGCTTGTATACATGGCTCCCTTTCTTGTGTTGACATCAGAAGGAAAACTTAAGGCTCAGGAGGTGGACCAAATATCAGGCCCATCTTTTTGTCTGGTTATTCAGAAAGATGATGTTCTATCATCCTGTACCCATTCTGAGTACTGGTCCATCCAGGACTCAAATGGGAACTTACCTGCCCACTTGTGTCTGTGCAAGCATCTTCTTCTCTTTTCCTAGTAAACCTGGAATCATGTTAGTGGAGATAAGCCAGGAAAAAGTTAAAACTAACAAACTGACAACAGAACTAAAGCACTCTGCAAGGGAGGGCAAGGAGGGTGAAATCAGGGTATGGATGAGCACAGAACGATGGTTCATGCATGGGTGACATGGTACTGGGAGAACCTCAGGGTATAGAAAAATACAAATATATATGTAATCAATAAAATATAAAAATTTAGATTAAAATAAAAAAAATAAAAACATAAACCTAAAAAAATCAAAATCAAACTTAAACAAACAAACAAAAAAACCACACACACACACACACAAAAAGAACCCCATGGATCTTCTTAATTCAAAATGTTTAACAACAGAGAAGATCAGGTAAGAATGAGAAAATTACTATGTTGGAAATAGAACATAGCTTCCCTCTACAATTAACTAAGCAGATATAAAGATATGTCTGAAATAATATAGATGACATAAGATGGAATTCTGTTGTAAACATCAAAGCCTTCTTCGCTAAGGAATGTATGAAAACAATAACCCAGTGTGGCTATGAGGATAAACTGTGTTTTTGGTTTGGACTCTTCTTGATTTTTCCAAGTTGAGCTGATTCTCTATTGTTTTGCTGCACTCTTTTTCTATAATTTTTAAAAATGCACCAAGTGTCATATTAACCTTTACAGAAAATCATTTCTCTCTATATAATTCCTCAACATTTAGTAAAATTTTCTATTGCAACATATTTCATACTCATTGTAGCTGCTAAAACTATTCAAGATATATATATATATATATATATGTTTATATATATATACATATATATTATGTTGTTGTCAGAGTAATTGTTGCTTGTGTGTTTGTGCCACACTTTATGCAAGTGTTGCCTCTAAGTGCACATGGATTATTTTGGCCACTGTTTTGTCACTGTGAATAATGCTACAGTATCTATACAAGATACTTAGATATTGAGCATTGACTCAACAATCTTTAAGTGCATTTTTCACTTTCAAGTACTGAAAAGTACTTTGCTGAGCTTCTTACTCCATAGGACTTGGCATCCTGGCTTGGATTCCTCAAGGCATGTTCTGGGTCCTGCCTGCAGTTTTGACCTGCCCTTTTGTGTTTTGGTGCTAAAAATTTTTATCTGATTCTTTTGGTTAAAAACTAAAGATCCTGATTCACTTGCTGACTAAAGAGAACCCCTTGCATTTGGCAGAAAGCACAAAGGTCTCATCATTTCCTTTGTGACACCATTATTGTGACTTCAACAAGTGCGGGGTGGGGGAAATGGGAGTCAGTACTAACATTTCAGTTGTTTCATATCTATTTCACAAGGGCTTACTTGAGTCCCTGTGATTTCTTTTGTTTCCTACATCATAGTCCAAGAGGGCAAAGATAATCAGCCCCAATCTTCACAATGCATTGGAATTTCCTTGAGACATTTTTTGTGCTAGAGCAAGTATTTTGTCCCAAGGCATCAGGAATTTTCTTTCCTTTCCTTTTTTTTTTCTTCTTTTTTAAACACAGTTACTTGAGGGGGGCTTAAAAATTGTATGTTAAGTTAGTTCCCAAATGGTGGACTTGTTTGTTGCTACTTGATCACGATGGAAATGTCACAGTATATCCTGAACTGAGAAAAGTGACTCCTGAAAAATCTAATGAGCCTCAACAAAATCTGATTTTATTATTTTTTCCTTGTACTTGACCCATTTATCAATTCTAGTGTCAATTTTAGTTTAGATCAGAACATGGTAATGAAAAGTAAACCATATTTTCCCTATGAAATATACTAAGATGGCTTGTTTTAAGAAATCTTTTCTGAAATCTGTCTGAAAAAAGAGTACATCCATAGTTTGATCTTTCTGTAGGAAAAGTTAGACTAAAGATACATTGTGAAGGTCTTTTAATTCTCTTTCATATATTCTCATTCCATAGAACTTAATCACATCTTTCTATGTTTGATGACCAGCTTCTGTATACTTTTATGACAACACAGGGGCTTTCCTGAACACACACCTGCAAGGATGATTTTTTTTTTCTTCCATTTTGACGTGTGTGAGGTAGAGTCGAAGTAGACAGTCTGATACTTAGTTCATTACACTAAAGTCATATTAGCATATTCTCTTTTATGATCAGATTACTCACTATTTTTAAACCCACTCTTTAAAATCACTAGCATATGATGCTTTGTATATATTAAATGCAAGGGGAATCATTTTCACAAAGTCTGAGAAAAATTTAATAATTAGAAATGAAAGCAGAAATTGAGTTAGGTGAAAGGATTCTGAGTGACTAAGAGTGGTTCAGGAAGGTCCAATTTTCTTTTATTCTAGAACTTGTTTTAGTTTCATTTCTCTAGGGGTTCCTTATCTTTTTTACAATCTGATTTCCTGACAGTTCTTCCCATCACAGGAATGTTTAGTTATTTAATAAGAATGTCTTGATGATCAATATTAGACTAGTAGTAATGTGTTTCAATGTTCTACAAAGAGTGCCAATATATTAACATATTATGAAGATGATAAAATATAAATAAGAACCATTAACTCCAAGAGATTGTTATTAGTAATAATGGCAAGAAGAGGGAAACTGAAAGGCCCAGAATTGACTTGATACAAGAATATAATGGAGCACAAATCCTTATGATAGCTCAGATCAATGCTATTCATTGAAACATTTCTTTGCTCTTCCATTATGTTGCTCTGGCATCCATCTCGACAATCGGCTGGGCTGAAATCATATAGAGAGATTTGCTTTCAATATTTCTCATATTCTTTACATGAATATTTTTATTGTTTTGTTTTGTAAAGCAATGCAAGTCTGTTTCAGCATTCTATAGAAAATTCACCCTGCAGTCTGCGATGCATCTATTGAGAAATTGCCTGTTTTTTATATTCTATATTTCACAATACTTGCACTTCTCTCATGTATGTCCCCAGGACGCCTTTTGTCCCCTAAAGTAACTAAATTAACAGAGAGAAAGGGTGTCATTTTCTTATAGTCACTTTGTAGAATGTCAGTTCTTGCTTTCCTAGAACTGAACCTCATGCATAAAAATGCTTTGAGTGAGGCCAAACCTGACATCGGGTGTGGTGTTGGGTAATTTTCCAGACTCTTTATTGGGGAATAAAGGAATTAAGTTTTCTTTTAGTTCCCCCCACTTAATGTTGAGCCTTCAAATATCCTTTAAACTTGCTTACCATTAATATTGTTGAATTTTTAACTTTAATTTTTTGATAATCTTCAAAAATCAGTGACTACCTTCAGCAAGTTCTTTCTGCTCAAAAACCTAAGGACCATCTTGAAGGTGTTTAAGCTGTGTGACCCCCAATTCTTGCCCTAGTAAATATCAGCTGATTGAATGATTGATTCATTATATGTAAGTTACTATTCTAAATACTGAACTCTACTAACTACTATTGATTGCTACATATAGACACTCTGGGCACTTAATCATTTTTTTTCTTACCTTTGGTGTAATTTTATTAGCTCCAGAGAAAGAATCCTTATCTATTTCTTCTTTTATTGTCCTCATATCCCATAACAATGACTTGTACTTAAGCTAGTCAATATCTCTTGAGTGAAGAATGGTTGTTCTTAGTCAAAGAATCCTTTATTTCATTTTACAATGTTCAGAAGCCTCATAAGAACTAATTCCTACATAGCCATGCTTCTGTTGTAGTTTTGTTTATTCCTTTTTACTCTCAATATTTTACTTTCATTTCTGAAGATACATAAAACTAGGGAATAGTGTAAAGTTAATTTTTCCTCCAGGTGTTTGGTAGTTTCACTGTAAAGTATTTGCTTTCTTCCTGCTTATTCACATGTTTACTCTCAAGTCAACACTGAATTATCAGAGAAACAACTATCTGCCTTCTGAGTATATCTGTCTTCTCCCATACCTTTGTGCATGTTTGTTCTGAAGATATTTTAGAAGAAAGAAATAAGAGTTTTCAATGTTCTTGCAGTGTTGAATTATGCTAACTGCCATGCCATAATATTTCCATTTGTCTTACATACTAAAGATATTAAAAAGGGATTTGAAACTTGGAATTTCAAAATAAAGAATAAACTATAAATGCATAGTCATTGCTCGTCCTTAGGTCAGAACTGTTGGGGATAATTTGGACAAGACTGAAGGGGCTTATAATGTAATTCATGCTCTTTAGAGGTTGATAATTTACTTGAGAAAACAGAGGTGACACATAAATACTTGGCTATGTGGCACTGACTGAAAGCACCAGGAAGAGATGTTCTTTGTGGGCAGGAAGCTCCATGAAGGCAGAACAGAGGTTTGATTTAAGCTTGAAGTTGACAAGCAAATGGGAAATGGGCATATTGGTGAAGTGGGAGAAGGTTGGAAAGTTATCCTTGACAGAATAATGATGAAACATTACACAAGAATGTTAAAATGATGTTAAAACTGGAAGAAGAAAATAATGAGAGAAGACAGATTTACCTGTAAAGACAAACTTGGAGTAGATGGATAACCCAAGCTATCCAGCAATTATTGAATGACTCTCAGAGGCCAGGAAAAATAAGAGTGAATAAGCATTTACTTTGTTCAAAGCATGGTTTTATAAACTTCATCCAAAGGCATACACTATATATGACAAGAATGATATATATATATAAATTCTTTCTTATTTTTTATAAAATTTTCACATATTGATGAAAAGAATACTTCTAAATCTTTATCCAGTAGAACAAAATCAAATGTAAAGGAACAAGTAAGTAAGCAATCTTGTAAAAAAAAATGCAACATAAACAAAATTTTAATACTCTAGATGTAAAATGTGTTCCTATAGCTCCATAGGAAATAAAATAAAATACTACATAATAAAAGTTTAAAAATTCTAAAATGAAGAGATACAGTTAACAATAACTTAACATGTCATAAGCATTGAAAGAAGTGGTAACCAATATAATAGTGACATATTATTTTCAACTGCTAGATTTTTTAAAAAGTAAATATTTCAGGTAGTTATCTTTACCCCTATCTGAATCTAGCCAACTCAGGATGTTCTCCCATTCCATCACCTTTATTTCTGATCTTTCATTTCCCTTTTGTTAAATAAACCTGCTTCTATTACCCAAAAATTAAATATTTCTTAGAAAATCAAGTAGATTGAGGTTCAGAGAGCCAGCCACTTGCACATACTATTGTTATTTAGGGGATGTTAATATATAGGTAGATATACCAAAGACTGAAAATGGACATGCCTTGTTATGTAGCATGTCCAAACCTGGAAATATCTGTAAGAGCTAAAGATTACATGATGCTTATTGCAACATGCTTTTAATAGAGAAGATTGTAAGCTACCTAAATGTCCATCAATAGGGAGTACATTATATAAATGATATTATTTCTTTACAAATACTCTACCATTACTAAATCAAAGGCTATGGATATTCTGACTAAGGAAATTGACATTGATGGGTTACTTAAAAAGCTATAAACTGTGTTACATATAGTATGATGTGAAACCTGTGTTTAAAATATGTACGTGTATGTATATGTGTCCATGTTTGTGCACTATTTATTTCATCTTAAAATAACAGAAAACATTGTATTGGGGGGAAGTTACAGGCTTTTTTAAAAATATTTTTGAGTATGAATTGAATGTCATTGCAAAGATAATTAGCACTAGAAATTAATTTGTTTCCAAAAAATGGTAATAAAGAAGTAGTCAAGTAAATTTGTAGGAAACCACTACTACTTGTTTGAGGAACAAGCACATGAGGAAGGAGTGCTCTGAATTGATTACTAGTATTTTGCAAGATATAATGGAGCAGAAACATAGTATTTAGGAAGTCAAGCTAAACCCATGTCAGGGTAGATATGAAAACATGAACCATAAGAGACCAGAAAATAGTCAATATGGTAGCTAGCACTGAAGCTGTAGAAAGATGCTTGTGAATGATCTGGATATAAGGATAATGATCCAGTTTTAAACATGCTAACTTGGAGGTACCAAATTTTTCCAAGGTGTAGACATGACATAGGCCAGGAGAAAGAGCAAGCTCAAGTATGACCAGGATCCAATGCCTGAAAGAGAGGGCTGGGCATAATCTACTGAAAGTAACTCAAAGTGATAGGTGTGATTAATATTTCCCAAGTAAAGAAAAACAAAACTCATAAAGTTAATGAGGGGAACTTTATTCTCTTTCCATTCTGCTTGTGACATGAAATTCTTAAGATTGTCCAATGTGTGGAGAGACTCTTTTGTATATGTATGCATATGTTTGTTTTTACTGAGGTAACATTGGGTTCACACCCCCTCAGAGGTGTATCACCACCCCCACTACTAAAGCAGTCAAAGTCCTTTACGCTAGATCATGGGTACCCTGCCTCTAACTTTGCCTCTCCCTGTTGTAACCTCGGTTCCTCAGTCAGATTTCTAGGGTCAGTTGGGTTTAGTTTTGTCAGTTCTTTCTTTTGTTTCCCCATATTCCATATATGAATGAAATCATCTGGTATTTGTCTTTCTCCGTCTGACTTATTTTATTTAGCATAATCCCCTCCAGTTCCATCTAGGTTGTTGCAAATGGCAAGAGTTCTTTTAAATGTTAGTATTTGAGTGATATACCTCAGAGAGCTTAGAAAATTCAGTGAGCAGAAACTTAAACCATCTTAAAGTCTGAACTTTTCTTCTCGAGGATTTAATTTTATCCTTGTATGAAATTGCCCTGTTACTCACTTCCTATTTTGGTCCGGTTGTCCCTTTGTAGCACTGCTCCGGGAAACATGCTTTCATCTCCCACTTTCATCTTCACTTAGTCCCTTTTCACAAAGACGCATTCAACTACATTCACCAATGATTCTGTGCATATTCTGATGATTATTGTGTACCGTGGAGCCACTTACATAGATTCCAATTTACCCACAATTTAAATAATTAAAAAAGTTTTTGGCATATCCCTCCTGACCCTGATGTCTTTAGACTTGCTTGATATGATGGAGATAGACTTCAAGAGGAGCACAGTCAGTTGTTCCCAGGACTGTAGTGCTAAAAATAAGTCTGTCTCCAAGATTCTGTGGGTCTCAGAATATACTGGAAAAGTCCAGTCCCGTAACTTTCAGAGCTTGGCAAACAACTATGGACCACCACAAGCTCATCAAGACAGGTAGGGTACTGAATGAGCTAGCTGCCATCTGCTTCTCTGTGCACTCTGCTTGCGACTCTGCCTATGGCTCATTTGTTCAATCCCTGGGGAACAGAACTAGAGAATTTTGTAAAACTGAAAGGAACTTTGAAGCCATCGGGGCCAGTCCTTTCAATGTGAAGTGAAAGTCATAACCTTTTATTGGAATTGCACTATCTGTTGAACCTGGCAATTGACATAATTCAAAAGGCGAGGTTCACTGTTCAGAAATATTTCACGTTGGTGGGGTACTGCTCTTTTGTGAATCTTAGTCTAAAGTGCAGTATTTGGCATTGGGCTCCAGTGCCAATGTTAGAGTGAGAATCCATCAAACCTTAACCTCTGGGCCTCTTTCTTGGTTTGATTTAAGAAGTGCAGAGCTGCACTATAAAACCTGTTTGCTTACCTTTAAACATGAACTTCACTTTCATTGAATTTCTCTTTCTAACCTTTGTGGCACAGGATAATACTTCTTAAAAAGTCTGTTGATGTAAATACTTTAAGTACATATCAGGCAAAACTTAGACATCAGCATACCAAATAGGGTTGAGAACTTGTGATATTGCACTATGGACTCAAACATACCTTTAAAAATGTAATTGCTAGTAGAAGGAAATAGTTTTTTCTTTACCAAACTCAATATTTGCTTTTATATGCTGCTATTTTGAGGTTTTAGTTTTGTTTTTTGTTTTGTTTTGTTTTCATTTTCTTTCCAATCATTGATTGCAGAGATTAGGGATAATGTGGGTGTCTAGCTTGGCATTTGATACTTAGTACCTACTTGAGTAGTGGTGTTTTATATTTTCCTTGTAAATTAAAATGATACTGTAATAGGTGATAAAACTCTAAGTCAAGATGAATTTGAAAGGACTCCACTGAAAGAATAATCACAGACTTGCCATGTTGTAGCCCTGCCTCTGTCTCATCAACTTTTTTACATTTGGATCACAACCCTACAGACAAAGCCCCACCCCTGTCTAGACGAAAGTACCAGGGCTAATACAAGTCTAACCTTTCTGCTTGGAAGATGCCAGAAATGAACCACCCCTCAGCTATGGGATGTGGTAATCTGACACATGTATTGGCAATGCCCACGCACTCTCTTCAAGTCCAGGGCTAGGTAACCATGTTGCTCCTGAGAGTATGTAGAACTTTTTCTGTTAGTCTCTGCTCACTAATAATCATGTATTCCACTTGACATTACTGCTCTCTCATGGTAGGTTCCTGGAACCCCAGAAATGTGCATAACCTTTTCCCTCTTCTTAAATAAAATCAAATATTTTGCTACAGCCCAGCAACCTGAACGCTCCCTTATCTCATTCCCCAGTTTCCCTAATGTGGTTCTTCATTGATTTGCCTGGTGATTGGCTTCTCTAAAATCCTTATGTACATCCTCAGGGATATCCTAATGTATATTCCTGAACTTGCCCTTCACAAACCACCCTTAGTACCGGTGGCCTACCTGACCCCTGCCTAAATCTATGCCCTCATCTTCTGCCTCTCTCTCTCTCTTTCTCTCTCTTTTTCTCCTTTTCATATTCCAGTCACATGACATTCTTTCTGTTGCTCCTACATACCAAGAAGTTGGCAAGACTTATTACCTTGCCTCAAGTCCCCTCCTCATCCTGCTCAATTTAACTTGAGTGGTTTCTTCCTGGTTTTCAAATTTCACTCTAGGTATTTTTGCTGACCCAAAGAAACCAATCCCCAAAGAAACCCATTGCTTTCCCGTATATTAATCCTCTACAGTACATAGAGTTCTTTTCATTGCTGAATATTTTCTTTTATTTTCACATTTGTTGACTACCTTCCATCCTTATTAAAATGTAGTTTATAAAAGAACAGAAATCTGGTCTGTCTTGTTCTCTGCTATATCTCCAGAGCCCAGAATAATTGTTGGCACATAGTAGGTGCTCAGTAAATATTTGCTGAATGAGTAAGCAACTTCCCCTCAAGTTTATTTCAGTATCTTCCTCTGTTTTCCTAGATTTATGCCAGGTTCTGTGTCATATTGAGTGCCAGGATTATACTTCATTTGTCTCTGATACCAACAGTGAACCTATTTACCATAGACACATTGGCCAGGTTCCCCTAGCTACATCTCTCAGCCAGGAAGACATCGATAATGGATAAGTATGTTTTCCAGTGTTGGGATCCTTGTCATGTTCCAGGGGGGGTCACACCAGTTTCCCCGAGCATGAAATCCAAGCAATAGCCATTTCTATCTCTAGGTGACATCTGTCATTTCTTTTTTTTTTCTTCTCGTAGACCTTTAGAAAACCTCTCATCTGAAATTTCCAAGGGATGAACATCTCTGATTTGCTAATGTAATGTCCACTTTCCCTTGTTTTCATAATTTCACCTGTTTCCTCATTGAGAACTCTCCTATTTGGTATGGTTTGAATATAATTGCTTATCAAGTGACAAAAATTCAAGGTAGAATTTGGCCTAATTTAAGAAAAGTGGAAGTTCTTTCCCAAGACATACTTGATATGTGCATGTTAACACTGGCATTTAAAAGTCTTCTGTTAGCTCCAGCTTAGATTCCCAGGGACCCTCTGATGCTGACTCTTCAGACTGTCAGATTTTTAAATTATTTTTGCTTTGGTTAATAATATGGTTAATAATAACTAATTGCTGTATTTCCAGTTGTAAGCAACAATAACTCATACAGAGTATCTAATAAATGTTGAATAATAAAACAAAAGTTGATATTTAGTGTTAGGAAGATATACCACTTTTTTTTCTTTCATTTCTTCTGCATTTGCACCATAGTTAGTGTATGGAATGTACATGTTGACCTAGGAAGAAACCATCATCAGTGTCAAGGAAAGTAGGATTGTCCTTGTAAGAAAGTTCCCTTCAGTGAATCAATATGAGACGTTTCATGGGTCTTCTGCTCCATCCCACCTCACACCCTACTGCCTAGAACCATAGCTTCTGAGATTAAAATCCATCTTCTCCTCTCTGTCCTCTCTTTCTCTGCCTTGTCCTTCACTGAGTCTTATTCAATTTGCAGCCAATATAGTACATAGCCAAGGGCTTCCTGTCATTTTGCTAGACAAAAAGCTACATTTTAATTTAATCTGCTAAATGAAGGGAAAAAACACAATTAAGAGGAAACTCACTCTTTTAAAAATATAGTCACTGTATTTGTTGATCTTATTTAAAGTAGCTGCTAGTTCTGCTGCTACTATTTCCATTTCATTCATCAGACTCAGGCAACCTTAACACATCCTCTACCCTCTCTTCACTCTAACCCCTTACCAAATGCCTCCACCAGGCATTAGTGTCCTTTTCACAGTTGGTCACAGCCTAATCAATGCATTGTGTTCCATCTAAGGGAATCATCAGTGGTGGATTGCAGGAAGGTCGAATTCTCCCCAGTGTAAATATTTTTGCATTGCTTATAAGCAATTATGTGTGTGTGTTAGTCCTATTTCGAGTAATTTATTTACAGCTAGTGCTGCAATGAGTAGGCATGTGATTCTCTATTTATAAAGTAGCTCCTACTCCCTTCCCATGCTAGTCTGGCTAGAAGTGGTGGTATGTATTGGGGGAGGGGATTACTGGAGGTCACCATGTTACTGGGAAGGAGCAGAGGAATTCAGGAGGATTTAAATGACTCATTACAGGGCACTGTTTATGTTTCCTTGGGATTGGCATGCTGTTCAGGGCAAAACTGAAGACTGAGCAGGCCAGATGAGAAGCTCATCTTAGAATCCTAAACAAATAGACGGTGACCATGCTTGAGGAGGAGATTTCCAGAGCACACACTATCTGTGGAGCAGATCAATACAGTGATCCAAAGTAGCTTCATCCTATCAGTGTGGAGAATAAAGCCTTTATAAAGTAATTGCTCATTTATGATTTGATTGTGTACAGAATAAGAGTTTAAATCAACCATTGATTGTTATTAGAAAGATTTAATATATAATAAGTATGTTTTGGCCAATGGCTAAGTGATGAATAAATCATTAGAGACATTGAGGTAAATTATATAATTTGAAAAATTAAGAAAAATTGCAAGTTGCACTTGAGTTAAACGTACTGAAAATGCCCCAGATTACTTGCTGCTTTAAAAAATAAGCTAAAGAATGTGTCAGAAACCTAAGTTTCTGTGTATCGCACTTTCATAGAACTGTAAAGTGGTATAAAACTCGAAGGAAATCATTGCAGGGCAGTATATTCTGGAAATTGAAATGAATATTTTAACCTGATAAATGTTGAGTTCAATTCCTCAAAGAGTTTCTAGCTTTCCATAGATCTCTGTAGAAGTGTTTGAATTCACGGTGCCTTTATTTCACCTGTGAGGTTAGGGGTAATTCCATTTTACAAATATTTATTCAATACCTGCCATGTACCAAGCAGTCTGGTAGGTTTAAAGGGTTGGCTCATTGGAGGAGACACAGTTTTTTTCACATTGTATTTACAGGGTCTATTATAGTTTTCTGATATATAAAACATTCAAAATAGAGAGATTTTGAGGGTGACTTAAATGCTTCACTTGATAGTGATCCTGGAGATAAGACTTTCTCACCTGAGAGAGGAGCATGGGAGAAAGAATAAGTTGTGAGGACTTGAAAGCGAATTAATTTTTGAACTTGTGTTTGGAAGTGTTTGTTCATTTGTTAGCTAGCTGCTACTTGGAAATCTTTTAAAAATTTAAAGCGAGACTTGTAAAGATCTGGAATAAAGATTCACATTTAATATATTAAGATGGGGGATAAATAAATATATTAAGACTATCTGTAACAGCAACAACTAACACATTTTTTTAAATAAAAAATACCTTGTACTGATATCAGATCCATACAACAACCTATGAAGTATGCACTGCAGCTATGATTTTGCTGCTATTTAGGAATCATCAGCATAGCTGTTAGCACAAACAAAATAAAATGGAAATTGTAGATATGGAAAAATATTCAAGAACAGGATCCTAGAGAAAATTGAGGAGCTTGCATTGAAGGAACAAGAGTTGGTTAGAAATATGGAAAAAACAGAAATGAATGTTTTACTAGCAAGGGGAAAATGCCATATCATAACAAGAAAAGTATTTAGTGATTTCATGAATTGGAAAGCATTTAAGGTGTTTGAAGTCTGAGGGGGGAAAAAGTTGCATTTAGTAATCTGAGGTCATTGTTGACCTTCTGTGAAATAGTTTCATGTGGAGGGCAGGTAAAAAAAAAAAGGTTTTGAAAACTGAGTGGGATGTGAGATCCTGGAGACATTTATGTGGTCTTCACTCTTTCTAAAAGATTTAGATTGAAAATTTGGAGATGAACGGATACTAACATGGAATAATGTAAGTAGGGGAAGAATTTTTAGAAATAGGCAGTTTTGAGCATTTTTGTGGTCTCAGTCGAAGGAAGAGGTAGGTGGCAGTGAAGGATTGGAGATGTGAGGAGTTGGGTAAGGGATGCCAATCAACATATGGATCCAGGAGGCAGATACTGAACAGATCATAGGCACAGGTGGGATAATTGGCATGAAAAACCCTCATTTGCAATCACTTCTTCCTGCAAGTGGAAAGAAACGATAAATGAGGACAAAGATAAATTTTGTGTTGGAATGAAGTAGAATTGGATTGTGTCTGAAAAGCTTAATCTCTATCACGAAGATCATCATCTGTTAGTGAGCCAGGGAACCTGGGAGAGGTTCTAACTGGACAAGCAAAAGCAGATTTTTCTTCATAGTAGAACATCATCCTTAAGAGCTCCAATAATGAAGGAATTTTGAAAGAGGAAACTATTATGAAATATACAGAAAGCACAAGAGGTGGAACTGAATCCTTTCCATTGAAATTCTTAAATTCCCTTGAATCCAAGATTTTAAGCTTCTGTGTTTTAAAAAGAATTCATTTTTTTAGTGAAACTCTAAAACGCTTAAGAATTACAGATATGTAAACCCTATATATATTGAATTACTTTTTTTTTAATGGTAAGATTTTTTCTCTCTGAGGAATTTGAAACAAAGGACAGTCACAGGAGTCAGCTCCTTGCACCTCACCCTCCATCACTGTGATTATTCTGATGCTGGAGGGGAAAGTCTCTCAAGATAGACCCCTTGGGGTAAACTGATGTGAGGAAAATTTACTGTTGTGTGGCACTTTGGGGAGCTGCATCTGGCATATTTGTTCATGTTTATGGTCTGATGGTCATATGCTCTTCTATTTTTCATACATACATCATCTCTGCTGAATTTTTCTTTTATTAAATAAAAATAAAGCAAATCAAAAACAAACCAAAAGAAAACATAAAACCTTTTTGTTTGCACAGTGCAACTGCTGGTTGAGTCCAAGTCTATGTGTGATGTTATATATCAACAGTGCTACCGTTTTATCACTCCTGAGTGCTGTCTTTTCTGTGGTCTAAGCCACAGGCATTTCTTTTCAAGTCAGATCCCTGATTCTGTAGGTTAATGGAGCTGCTGAGCATGGCGCTGGTTGATAAACAGAGCTAATAAGGAAAGCTAGACATTATCTTTTATGTGCAAATAGATTTGAGGTGTGTTTGTTGAGGTTCTCTTATTATCTCTAGAGCACCCTGGCAGGAGCCTATCATTCCCAGGTTTGCTAATATGGCTCTTTTCTTAATTGAAATTGAGATCTCTGATCAGTCTGGGTTGAAGCTTATAATAACAATTTCTGTAGACTCTTTTATGCTTCATAGCCAGTTCTCAAGAGAGGATGGACACAGGTAAGTTAGGAAATTGTGTAATTGTGTTGATGCATAAGTGTGAAGGGCATTGACTGCTGGATTGATTGAGGAATAAGGACTTGATATTCTAAGTGTGTCCTCTCTCACTATATTTGAACCACCAAAGGAAGTTGTTATTATGCCAGTAGAAAAGTGAAGCCAGAATAAATATGGTGTGTGTTCCTGGGGTGTCTGTTTAGTTCAGATGTTAGGGGAAGCCTGAGGTTTACTGTTTCAGGCAATCGAAAACCACTATGGAGTAATAAGCATGGGAACACTTTGATGAAATCTACATATGGAAGATTTGCTTAGGTATGGCATATGCATTTGCTTAGTAGAGGGCAGTAATAGGGGGGATTAGAGCATTTGCATTGAACAGCAATTCCTCAGATGTGTTCCACAGTGCTCTTAGGCTGTGTAGTTTGTAAAAGAAACGATTTACTCATCAAATCTGTTTGGGAATCCTTCATAGTCCACCTGCATCAGGAAGAATTCATAGACAGAGGAAAGCCTCTTTCTAAAAGGCCTGAAGATAGGAAACCTGCTTAAATTTGGTAAACCCCTGCCCTTTGCTTCCCAAACTTGTGTCCATGTAGCAGTGTGGGGAATGACATCTCCACTGTTACATTCTTAATTACAAGGCAATTATCAGAAATCTAAAATAAAAAATGGCCAGTTATTTTCTTTTCTCCAGCATTCTAACTTATGGTTGAACGTGGGATTAAGCAATTAACATCTATCTATTTGTCTAACTATCTATTTTTTTTAAGACATCAGGTCTTCCTGTGTTTCCCGGGGTTGTCTTGAACCCACGGACTCAAGTGATCCCCAGTCTCAGCTTCCTAGGTAACTGGGATTATAGGTGCATAACAGCATGCCCGGCCTCTCTATTTTTAAAAATATGTTCTCCCTTTGAAAGAAATTGAACTGGTCTTAACTTGATGAGGGGTTGTTTGCATTAACTTTGGAGAATCAGAAATGAGCAGGGGAAAGTAATTCATGTTTCAGGACTAGAGTTCACCTTCTGTTCATTAGCAAACAGACTCATTAGTGGACAGATTCATTAGTGGAATGTTGGTGGAAAATGTAAATGACCATACGTTAAATCACCAATTCATTCTCATTCTGCTCTTCCTCTCGCTCACCCTTAATTCTCTTTGTCTCCACTTGTGTCTACTTTTTTTTCTTTCCCCATATGTAAATACATAGTCTATTTCTGTCTCTTTTTCTCTCTATCCTTACCTTTCTCCTCTCTGCCCACTTCCCTTTCTTTTATGTTCCCAGCAGGCAACATGTCTACAAATATAGAGTTGACTTCCTGTTAAATTAACTGTGCATGTGCTGTGACTCCATGAAATAACCTTTTCCCGAATTGCTCTTTCTTGGAAGCAGTGGGCATTAAATCATCCCCAAATCCCTTGCATTTGATCTGCTTACTCTCCTTTCCTAGTTCTTGTGGTTTGGTCCTGTTTTTCCCTTAACCTCACTATGCACAGTGCCATTCTCATCTACCCCACCATTTCAGAACAGAAGCATGAGAAAAACAGAAGAGTCTATCCTTGTTCTAACCCCTTAGCTAATAATCTCTGTGTTTCTCAGCACTGACCTGGAAGGATTTCCTTACCCTCTGTGGATCATAGGATGAATTACTTTTTTGAAGGAATGTTCACATCTTATCTTGCTTGTTATGCACATCATTTTTCAAACGTTGGAACGATGAGCTGGCATTTCAAGTAAGGGTGGTCCCACAAATCAAACGCAGTGTGACTTTGGTTTCATTTCTTTGTTGGAACATCTGGTCTCGCTTAGTGCTTGAAAAGAAAGAGGTAAGAAATATGTAAAAGCCCTCACTACCCTCAGCCCTGATGCCTTTTCTCTTTCTGCCATTGTTGTTATGAAACCTACTGCCTCCAATAAGACGGATGAAGCCTATTCTGTAACAGCTAGATTTGCCAAGACTCATTTTTATTTCCTTGGGCATGAGAGCTCTGTGCAGCCATCTTTTTTTGAAATTCCAGTTTAGGACTGCTACCTTGAATAAGAAAGACTGAGACTCAGGTCACTGGCATCTGTGGTGACAGGATTTACTTACAACAGTGTCACATTACATGCCCTGGCATTAATAAGGGTGCTGGGAGCAAGTGCCACCTCTATAATGTGCCAGCCATAAAGTAAAATTTGTTCTGGGGCACCTAAAACCCCCTCATAGAAATCCAATTCTGTAGCTTATGTATCATGAATTCAGGTCGGCACTACTTTGTTAAAAGAGCATGATGCCCACTGGAAAGTCAGAAACCATGTCCAGAACACACATGTATCAAATAGGTGAGGGGTGGCGGCATGTGTAATGTAAGCTGGCTCCCTTTGACAGTAACTCTTGAATTCCAACCTCAAACCTTGACTCTTCCTCCCAGAGGTTTTTATCTATGGTTTTGGCCAAAGAGAAATTTAGGAGAAAGAGAGTATAGGGGCATTGCCCTTGAACACATATAGGGAAATCTTGCTGTTACTTCTTATCAACCTCTTGCTACTAGCTCATCAGCAAACTTTCTTTTTTTGGTTTATCTCTTTTGTGGTAGTGCAGGAGTGGCTGTGTGGTAATTATAATAAGGAAAGATAAAAGAGATTTTTGTAAGCATTAAATCTGCAACTTAATTCACACCAGCCAAACCCTCTATTGGGTAGTTTACATATTTTTAACTGAGCCCTGGCAACCTGGTAGTAAAACCCCATACACCATACCTTGTACATTGAACGAAGTGAAGTTGGCAGTTGACTAGAACTCTCAGCCAACTAGTTAACACTGATTATTCCACTAATCTCACAATAATACCTCCTAATATTTTATAAACTTCAATATTTTTAATCCCATTAAAAAAGATACATCAGAGGTTTGCTATCTTATTAGTATCCTTATTTCACAGATAAGGACATTCAAGTACAGAAGATATAAATTGCTTTTCCAAGATCACATTGAGGCAGGAGGATGGTGAGTCAGGGTGGGACCATGTTTTCCAACGCTGCATTATCGGCTGAAGTTCATAAGATATCTAGGGATTAAGGACATCGATTAAGAGTTGGGGGCCATAGTCCTGGTCATGGGTTAGTTACAGCTACCTGGTGCTTCATACAGCTTTCTACTTTTATCCCCATGTGCATGAGGTAGGGGAACCTGGGCATGTTGTACTGGGATCTGGTTTGTGAAAAGGCCTTGACTCTGAATTCAGGTATCAGTTTTATCTGAAAATGAATTTTATGAGCTGTAGGAACAGTTTTATACTGAACCTTATACACCAAACACAAGTGTTATATTTTGTTTTTCTAACTTATGTTCCTGGAGTACCACAAAAGGGCCTGTGCTTTCACTTAATAAAGTGGTGCCAATAGCTGTCGTATGAGATCAGTAAGAAGTACACCAAAAAAACCTTTGGCTCTTTATCTGGATTTGACTTCAGGGAATGTAGAATCGGGTAAAGTTCTAAATTCTTGCAGTTATGAATAGAGAACTGTAATATTAAAGTCTGAAGATTTTAAACCAAAGAATATGGGGTGACCTCTGTTCTGACCATAGTTCGTAAACTCTCACTTGAGTTTAGTGTGAAAAGGAAAATATACATACGAGATTTTATTCTACCACTACAAAATAATTTGGCAATATTTACAAACTTAAAACGTTCATAAATTTTTTTAAATTTTTTAAATTTTTTAAAATTCATTTTATTGATTTGTCACAATTGTGCATTAATTGATCCCTCCTCCTCCCTCCATATCCCCCCTCTGTATCTCCCCTTCAGTCACTCCTCCCATTTTTCTGCAAATTGCTGGTTGGTTAAGTTGATGTTTAGTTGTTGGTTGTTTGGCCTGTTGTTCTCTTCGGACATCTGGTAAATGTGTGTGTGGTTTTTTTACCCCCGGGCTTTCCCACTTCACTAACATTTGTTAACTATCCTGATCTTTTGTTCTCTTCACCTCCCCTGCCTTCTTCCCCCTCCTCGAGGACTCTCTTGCTCCATGGTTCAGTCCCATTGGTTGTTTTCATTTTTTCTTATTTGTTTGTTTGTTTTTCCCTATATCCATCATATAAGTGAGATGTACAGATAGATGAATAACTCCATGAAGAACATCTCTAAACATAAGCCTCTACTATCCTTCTAGGTATAAGATAATTTAAAAAAAAATTTATGTAAGTGACCATAAATTTTTTTTTAATTATCTTATACCTAGAAGGATAATAGAGGCTTATGTTTAGAGATGTTCTTCGTAGAGTTATTTATCTGTATATCCATCACTCATCCATCCATCTATCTATCTATCTATCTATCTATCTATCTATCTATCTATCTATCTATCTATCTATCTATCTATCTATCTATCTTCTACTAAAATATTGACATGGTTAAAAATAAATCTAATATATTGAATAAAATATCAAAATGCTCTTCACTCAAATTCTGCTATTCATAATCCAACCAATCTTTCCCCATGCCCCTGGTTTTTTGGTATAACTGATGATACCTCACATAGTTAATATTGTGTCTGTGTTGAGATCATACATATCTATTACTGGTGTATTTGAAATATACAGTACAGAATTATCTTTTATTTTGAACTACATATTTCTTGGAAATGAGGCTTGTGAAAATGGCTCTGTGGATTAATCTTTCAATCCTATGTAATCAAGAGGTATTTCTTAATTGAATGAAAGACACTAGTGCCATTATTGCAATTATTAATATTATTACCATTGACAGTTACTAAAGTAACATCAACAGTGTTACTAGAGTTATAGCAGGGCTATGACTGACATGTCATGGCAGAAGTGTGTCACAGCAGAAGTGTTAGATTTCTAGTGTTACAGTAGTAGTGTTAGGGCTCACTTGTTAACAGTGAATGCTTTTTTGGTGCTGTGAGGGAGATAGAGAGATTCAAAGAGCTCTTGAACTGTATGTGCAAGGTGTTTTACAGAGCATGGCTATATAAGCAAAAGGGGTCAGGATAGGACTGCTCTATGGAAATAAGTTTTTTCTTAGTACCTTATGATTGGTAGAAAGTTTATGAAGTGGTGATTGGTTGGATTTCATCCAGGGTATGACTTGCCTTCTTCTCAGCTGTGTGTCTGCACATGGCCTTTGTGCATGAGAACCTGGATCTGTCTGGGACACAAAGCTCAATGACTCCATGTTCATTTTTCTTTATTTTGTCAGTATTCATATGTCAAAATTTTATTGACTCTACTATGAACTGCAAATATTGGATATATTGACTTAGCTAAATAAAATTTAAGACTAATTTGATACACAATGTTATACTTTATTTCTTCATTGTTCATGTTCTAGATTTAGTTTGTTTTCTTTGAGATTTAGTCTTCATTCAGAATTGAGAGTTTTAAAAAGTTTGAAAAGGATTCTGTCCAACATTTGAAAAAAATCCTGAATCAAAGCAGAGTAGGTGTAAAACAAAGTCAATTTGACTATTATGATATTTATTCACTAGAAAGGTTTATGTGGATTGCTAATTTATTTTTGTTTTAACTAAATTAAGCAATGATAGATCTGAAATATGTATATTCAGAAAACAAATATAATGTAGTGAATGAAATCATTTTGGGTTTTTATCCTAAAATTTCATTACATTTTCTCACTGGGATGTGCTTTTGTAGAACTACAGTAGTATGTTGAGTTCTATGGAACCTTCTCATTCTGAATTTAGACTTTACTTAAACCTAAATGTTTTAAATTCTCTGTACTTGAAAAATCTCACCTATTCTATTTTTGGCTAAGGCACATGTATTGAGTATTTTGTCACTTAGGATCCACAGAGGCAAAACATGTATACACTATTATTGATTGAATAGATAATACAAGAATCAATGAATACATGCATATAAACAGAAATGCCAAAAAATAAAGGAAACTAGATATAAATAAAAGATTTAAGATATTATAAAATGAAGGGAAACATTTATATACTAAAGATTTGAGAAGAAACACAATCTTTCTACTGACTGCAAAAATTCAAAGAAAACAGTGATGTCATATCATTACAATACACAGTTCACTTTACAGAGGTAGCATGAATATGTTTTACTCACCTTTAGTTTTCTTCCTACAAGACTACACTTGTTCCATCCGCTCATGGAAAGAACAGTTTGTCTTATTACCCTCCAGTGGAAATGAGTTATGAGCCTTTTATCTAGAGTCTACAGAGCAGCTTTCACCTCTTTATAGTTGAATTTCAGTGATGAATGCAATATCTTATTTCATCTTAGTTAAGATTTTTTTCAAGAATTCCTTTTCCTGTTCTGATTTGTAGGTACATACAAGATAATAATGGGATAGATCAAATTACCTATTTAGGATCCTGTTAAACACTTTTGTCCTGCAAATCTTTAGTATTAATTTCCTGTTTGTTTCTTCTGTTTGTATCAATCCAATTAGAAAAAAAAAAAAGACATCTGTGACATTTATAACAATATGATACTTTTACTATATTTCAAAGAATAACTTGTACTTTGTTTAGTACCATCTTAAAATCATCCCTCATGGCTTAATTTGACTAACTTTTTTTGGGTTTATAAAATTAATGGTCAGGATTCTGAACCAGTACTACAGACACTGAAGTCCCCTTGACAATCAGTTGAGATGATAACTCACAAAGATGTAGAAAATACTGAGCTGGGGGTATTTGAAGCAATAGTAGTAACCCTGAATGTTCAAGGTCCTCAATGTTTTAACACCCCAAATATAAAGCCCCCTTCCCATGAAGTATATCATACCTGGAACTGATTAACAATTAGTTTTGAGTGATTGCGTTTGAATGATCAAATAGTTTGTGATTTTTCTAAAGTCCTAACCAAAGTAGACAATATGAAATAGCATATCTCTTCTGACATTTTATTGATTCATTCGTATATTCATCACTTATAAAGTACCAACTGTGGGCCAGATATTGCTATGTACCAGTGATATAAAGCTGAGTGAGACAAGATCCCAAGTCTTCAGAAATTATAGTAAGTAATAAGTATGCAAATTAATGATTACATTACATTTTATCAGTACTATAATAGAAGCATGGATTGAATATTAGGAAAACATAAGATGTCAAAATCAAATGCAGGGAAAATACCCTGAAGGAAACTATATTTAGAATGAATTTTGAAGAACAAATGGGATTGTTAGTTAAAGAAGCAATGGGACAGCTCTGTAACCTGAACTATATCAAGGAGGTTTGACCACCATACCAGGTACTTGAGTAATGACAGATACTTTCTCCTGTTTAAGCAGTGGTAGGTGTGGAATTTGAGGATAAAGCCAGAGGCCATATCCCAAAATGGTGATATATTCAGCTGTGGAATGTGACATAACCTGGAACAAAGTAGTATTGAGTTGAAGGAAAGATTCACTGCCCATTCAAAAGCATTCTAGCATCATGCTAAGTTCAGATCACATAGCTAAAGAGCCTTCCCTTGCCTCCTACAGGGCATTTCCATGGGGTTGTGGTATGAGTTTGAAATAAAGGCAGGGCTCCTTTCCCCAATTGGAATTCACATACCAACTGCTGAAAGAACACCTTCTTAATTTCATTTCAACCAATCACAGCTTCACAAACTTTCTATCAATCAGAATGTACTAAGTAAAACCTTATTTTCATATAGCAGACCTATCCCTACTCCTTGCTTATAGTCATGCTCTAGAAAAACACCTTGCACATAGAGTTCAAGAACTCTTTGAATCTTTCTTACAGCACCAAATAAACGTTGCTGTTCTTCCTATATTTTTTGTGAACAATTTTCCTTTATTTATATTAGTTTGATGGTGTATGAAAAGGGACAGAAATGCCTTCAGAGAAGGTGGAGCAGGCAATTATTCATTCAGTTAGCACCTTCCTATGAAACCCTGTCCTCTTAAATCCCCTGGATGAACATTCTCGCAGACACGCATGACAAAAAAATCAGTTTTCAGATTCTGAAGAATTAGGTTTTATATTTGGTACTGACCATAACCATTTTCAAGTATCAGCTCAAGTCAGTTAGCCTCTCCAGACTTCAGTCCCTGCTGTAAAGAAACTTAACTTCATGAAAACCTTTCCCTCAAGTTCATGGATTAACCCCCCCCCCCAGCCCTCAGGTGAGAGATCCAGTGGTCTATCAGATTATCTTATGCAAGATACATAGTTGCTTTTAGATAACAAGGATCTGGAATTTCTAGATTAGTCCACAGTTGACTGTGATTGGGAAGGAATAGAGGATCCATTAGTAAATCCAGGTCCTTTGAAAGGTTCAGAATTCCTGGTTTTATATAGCTCTTAAATATATCAAATTCCTTGAAAATGTTTTCAAGGAATTTCATGAAAAATATTCTCTCCAGAGGTGAAAGGAACAATCTATTGTTTAAAACACTGGATAATCTTCCTTCTTAGAAACATTCTAAGCCATATAAATGGAGACATTTAGACTGTCACAGAGAAAAATTTGTGAGCATAGCATATGCCACTTAAAGATACTTAATCCTTGGAAAGAATAACAAGAATTTTTATTCATTTGCCAAAGAATATTTTTAAAAGGAGCATTTGCTAAGCTGGTTGATTTTCTATTTTGTGTTAAGCTACTATTAGCAATGTCATGGCTTTGCTATTCAGACAACTCAGAGTCATCAGATAATCACAGAAGAAAGAATACTGATTTTAGTTTTGAATTAAGAGTTTGACTAAGTAAATGTATTTATTGTTTTAAGGAAAAGCAACTCAAAGACAATTAAATGCCAGATAAAAATACTACTACACAAAAAGGTGAGGAGAATAAAATGTACATTTTGGAAAGACTACAAGCCTTGGTTTAAATGTTTTTTTTTTTTTCCTAGGATACTGGGAAAATATTTGAACTTTGACTTTCTTCCTGCAATGCCAGTATATTTGAAAGAGAAATATAGTTAAGATTTAAAATACTTCAGCAATGAGGGTACTAGAACTTTGTCTTCATTTGCATTCTAAATGACCTCCAACTCATCATTATACATTATGTTTATTATATCAGATAAGTGTTTCCCTAACATATATGATAAATTAGCCTTTTTAATTGAAATATATACTAGGAACTTGCTTAGAAATTAAAAATGATGGCTTTGATGTGATAGCCTATATAATGGAAAGACATAAGACAAATTTATTACTTAAAATTTTAAGAAAAATGACTGAAAATATGTGGAGATATAATAATTCCATGACATGATATTTCAGATTTAATCTGTTTCATGTAACTAAATGCTATAATTTTCATAAGTAATTTCTAAATAATGAGATAAAAGACAAATTTCAGGAGGGAGCTTTCTAGCTTGTGACATGTTGCTGATATGACCAGTTTTTTTGTTTTTATTTTTTCATAAATGAAGGCATGGGGAATATGTTAATTTGTTGTTTTTCTTACAGCTGATGATGAAATACTGGGGTTTTCTTGATATCTTATGTAAGAACACATTGTATCCCAACACTCATTTCATGAGTTTTTTGCCTTTTAGCTAGAGTTCAGTGGTGGATACAAATAATTAGTTACAGGACTAAAAATGAAAGCAACATATGCATTTATAAAGGTCAAAGCCATGAAATTTTCTAGAGACATTCAGCTTAGGGCTAACTATTAGAACCTGAGCCATGAATACATTTGCATCTTCTCCACTCTTATGCTCTTTTACTCAGTCACACTAAGTAGCTATAAATGTTTTACTTTTAAGAAGAAAAACATATTTAATGGACAATTTTAGTTATCAATTTTGATAATTAGATCCTATAATGGATCCAGTAATGGTTTTAGTAACAAGAATATATAGATATGGATGATAAACAATTTGGAAAACGATTAACAATAACTTTGCTTGGAAATAGTAGGTATTTTGCACAAATTTTTTATGGGATACTTCCTCTAAAGAGTTCTTCTCTTTCCTTTTTTTTCCCTTTCTTAGCATTCCTTTTCTCTCTTCCTACCTCTTTTCTTCTTTGAGTCAAGCAGTAGTTACTGTATCCCCATTAGGAACCAGCATGAAACTAGGGATATTAACAGTTAGATAGTTATAATATAGATAACTGTATTTTCTTTCTTTGCTTTTGGTGTACTCAGAAATTGTCTCTACTTACATATAAATATCTGCGTTCTAAGTTAACTGTAATCACTTTGTATATTTTAAAATGCAGTATTATTGTGGAATATTTATCACCTGATAAAAGCCCCCTGTGCCATAGACTTATTTAATATGTTCATTCTATAACATTCAAATAAATGTGGTTATTCTAAGAGTACATTTTATGAACTGAAAATTTTATTCCTATTATTCTTAACTGTTTTCTTCAACTACCTAGTCCAGAAAAAGTTGCCATGCTAATAATTTTTCATATTTCACCCTCAAGCTACTCTTCTTTCTATTTCAGGAACTGTGTTATATAAGGAAGCCCTACTATACACAAAGGATTTATAGGTACTTTCTTGGAGCTTTTTTTCATGGCCATTAGAAGGCTCTTAAACCCTGAACCATGGAGAAACTTTATAAATTATTGCCATAAGCTCTTTACTTACTTAAGCTAAGTAGAGTATTGCCCCTCTGCCACTGAATGGACAGTGTGGAGAATTCATGGTGCAGTGTACTACTGTGGAACAGTCCATTGTTCAAAGATTATGCTTTTGACATTTCTTGCTAGAAACCATTCACTCTTCTAATAAATGTTATTTAAGGACAACCATGGGCCAAGAATTGGACTTGACATCACCATGGAGACCATCAAATCCTAGTCTCATCTTTCAGACCCAAGTAGAAGTTAGCACTTTTAATGTCAAGAGCAAGAGCAGTCTTTTTTGAATAAAGACTGAGCCTCTGACGGAATGTCACTTATAAAAATCTCCGTTTTTGAAGGTGTGAACCTGATTAAAAAAATGTTTTGTGTATATCAATGATTGTCAAGATAACAGACATGCCACTTCTACATAGATTTTCTAAATATCAATGGAGATATACCTCAGTATATTTTTTCACACAAAATTGATTTTTGTAATAAACACACCACATGTACAATTTACAAAAATTGCAGATAATCTACAATACCATAGTAAACACATAATATTTTGCACAAGCTCATGTTGTTTCTTTAATCATTTGAATATTTAGACAAAACACTGTTAATAATATGGCAAACTTATAACTAGGGTAACTAGAAGTTGGAAAGTGCTGAGATTGAAATCCACATTATTTACATTATTTTGATTTCTACATGTATGGAATAAAGGCTTATGGAAACAAAGATTAAAGGCTAGAGGTAGCATGTCTACCTGTTTCTCACTCCTCTTATGAAATATGTACCCCAACTTGGATTGAATTCTAAAGGAAATTTCAAAAGTCAACTGTTTTAATATCTCCTAGTTTCATTCACACCCTTGCTTATCATTTCCCCCATGACTTCCATTTAAGCATAGCAGCAATTTCAGGCATGAAATAAGCTTTTTAAGGCATTATGCTGTTGTAGGCATTTTTAGAAAACACTAATGAAGCCAATAAACTAGCACACCCCTTCAGATATCACCCTTATTCAAATAGAGTTCTGAAATGGGACCTGTTTTTTTCAGATTTTCCCACTGCATGGAAGTAAATTTCCTGAGAGATAAATCACTATCTTTAACAATACCTAGAGATTTAAAAAAATTTTTGTTTTTATTTTTAACTCTGGGCTTTATTAAAAGGACAAAGAAACGTACTGGAGTGTGAATAACATAGATTTTACTGTGCAGTGAACTTAAATGCACTTCTATAAAGCAAGTCATGAACAGTGACTTCAACCTTTCATTTTCCTCAGGAGGGTCTGAGTTAAAACCGTCAGTCACCGTGACTGAGCGAAGAGGCAGAATGTTTTGGTCCATGCCTGAGTTCCTTTTCCTAATTTGATTTCTGTCCCTTTCTATGTGCATTGCACATCGGGGTATCTTGGAGTTAAAACCTCATAGCTCTTTAAAGGGAATGCACAGTTTTGACTAATATAATTAATGTTTGTCAAGAGCCTGGTCTTTAAATGTAGTTGCTTCTTTTTCAAAACATTTGGCTTCGTCTGGATGGCTCACTTGCTAGATAACCCGGATGGTCAGATCCTCGGCCCTGCTCAGAGCCCTCTGCTTCTATGAGCTGTATTTTTAGCCTTGGAACATATTTCTCCTATGTTGCTATAGTGGGTAGGATTGTTTGGACAGGAAGAGTCACTTCCTTGTTATATTCTCCCAGCATTGTAGAGCTCCATGATATTTCCCCTGTGTTCTTCCATTACGGCGCCCACCCCATGCACTATAATTTAATGACTTCCCGCCTAAGATTTTGCAGAAGTAAAAACTTTCCTCTCTATTTAATAGTTTTCTTCTCTCATCCTTCTGCCTTTCTCCTTCCTTCTATTCATCTTTCCTATTTTGTCTTCCTGCTTGCTCTCCTTCCTTCCCTCCTGTTTGCCTTCCTTTCTCCCTTCCTTCCCTCCTTCTCTGCCTCCATTTCCTTCATCCTTTCTTCCACCTTCCCCTCCTTTCCTTTTTCCCTCTTATCCTCCTTCCCTTCTTCCTTCTCCTCATTACCTTTCATTTCTTTTCCTCTCTGTTATCTTTTTTCTATTTGCATTTCTCTTTTGTTGTTAAAACTAGATGCCAGCTTAGATTTATCCCACAGATCTATTTCTGCAAAGCTGAGAGGGTACATGTCAATGATTACTTTCACTGCAGCATTTTTTTTATAAGAAGAAATGCCAGCAAACAAGTTAAATGTCCATCAGCTAAGCGCATGATGAATAAATCTGGTGTGTCCATGTTAATGGACTATAATGTGACTATAGGAAAGAATTCAAAAGTATTCTACATATTAAGTTGGAAGTATCTCTAACATTTTTGTTAGGTGAAAAAGGAAAGCACAGGAAAGCACAGGAGGTTATTTGTTTATAAAAACTGATGATGGAAAAAAGTATATTTACATTCCCATTTTAACTAGAAAACATGCAAAGAATTTTGTGTGGGAAACTATATATGAATGTCAGAAAAGGTAGACTGAGGAACACAGGGATGAGAAAATTCAGTATAAAACCTCTTTGTATTTATTGGGTTTTTAAAACATAGTTATATATTTGCTGGTTCAAAATTAAATACGAAAATGTAAACCTCAAAATCAGAAAGTAAGATTTAGTTGAAAGAAACTACTAATGCTTAAAGTACTAAAAACAATAAAGAATAGGTACAATTGGTATATTTGCCCAAATTTGTGGGTGCTTTTGTTGGATTGTACTTGCTTATAGTTTGAACATGTAAAACTTTTTATAGATAATAGCAGCAAAATAATGGAATATTTTATATTAGTCAAGATATCCATCACTAGTTTGCCTGAGCTATTATATGCTTAACTGTTTATTTTATATCGTGTGTATGTGTGTGTGTGTGTGTGTGTGTGTGTGTGTGTGTGTGTGTGTGTGTAATAGAAACCTTTGGAGTTTTATTACACTCATTTTCTGGGCCAACTGATTAGTGCTGAGAGGGGTGGAAATACTACTGAGTTCACTTGCCATTCAAGCTTTACTAACTTTGCACATAGCTGTTGATTAAACCCTCATAATCTGCCACTGGGATTGTAGTTTTCTTTAGAGAAGTTACTCTAAATTCAGGCTTTCTTTGTGGGTCTCAAATCTTGACTATCATCAAATTTACCTTTCTTCAATGCAGCTTGATTCAAGTTCTTCCTGAGTTAACTTACTGTCTATTAGTCTAACTTCTTCAGAGATACAGACAATGGAGCACGTCTTTCCATATATCCATACATAGAGTATTTATATGTGCATTTACATCCAAATTTGTTCTGGGAGTTGACTCAAGCCATATAGAGGCTAGGAGGTCCCAGAACTGCCATTTGAAACTGAAAACTGGAGAATCAGAACTGGTACTCTAATTTGATTTGATTCAAAATGTCTGTGAATCATGGGAATTTAAGAGCATAATCCCTAGCTTCAGGTGGGAAGGGCTGCAGTGGGGAAGCAGATCTCCGAGATAAGGGAGACAGGATGGGGAGAAAGAATTCTCCTGCTCCTCCACCCTTTATTTATTTATTTTTTAAATTTCCATCATTCTGTTTCTACCCTCAGTGGATTGGAATAACTCCTATCCCCTATCTGTGAGGGTGGATCCTCTTTCCCAAAGCTCTGGATCACAAGCTAATCATTTTCCAGAAACAGTGTTTTGCGACACATAAAATTAACCATCATATCACTCATCTCTTACCATGATTTGACTAATAAATATGGACTAATTTCCGGTATATGATTTTTTTCATGCATTCTAGATCCTGATTTGTTTTCTCATGTATTCTAGACCTTTTCCTTCCCTAGACTGCACCTTCAATTGACCTTCTTGACTTTGTTAATGACTTTTCCATTGTCTCAAAAGGATTTTTCTAATATCTAGGTCTTTCAGATATCTTTTTACTGAATATTTACATACATAGGAGTCTGAATAGTCCTGATCCCTAGTATTCCAAAATTAATTTTCCTCTTGTTTGCATTCACATACTCTTATCCATATAATTAAAAATGAACTTATTCTGGTGTTTTTCAGTTATGTGTTTTTGTGACCATTTAACTAGTATGTCTTTGACATCAGATACTGAAGTCTTGGTTACCCTGGTATAATTAATTTGTATCCCAGTGTACTCAGTAAATTATATTTGGTGAGGATGTAACCTTACATAGATTAATAAATGGTTTTTCTATAAGGAAGAAAACTTAAACAAAAATTAGGTAGACCAATTAATGTTAAGAAAACTTTTGGGAATAGGGAAAGAAGTATCCTAACATTATGGCATGAAAATTGAAAGTCTAACACAAACTCTTCTGTTCCATCATAAGTTCCAAGAAGTATGTTTTAGTTTTTACTATATTCTTCTCAGGTTATATTTAATTATCTCCTTTGCTTCATGTTTATATTTTGATTATGGTTAAGGTAATGCACTAGTATATACTATGTCTTTTTATTATTTAAACATCTAAATTATCTTTATCTACTTTGTTGCTCTCAAGTCTATGTTTATACTTGTAAAAATTCAGACTTTCTTTATATAATGCGCCAAGGTGAGGGTTCTCCAAAAAATAAATCTAAAAATTCTGAGGGGAGAATAGTTTGCACATCCTATTTCTCCCCCTTCCTTTTACATAATAGCATATCATTGTTATTTTTCCCTTATCTGTAAAAACAATACCTTATTAACATAATCTAAATTAGAATTTTGCTTATATTGAAAAATATTGCTATTTTATCAGTTATGAGTAAAGGTTCAGCATCAAAGTATGAATTCTTTGTTGGTACTTTTGTTTGTGGCTCCTGTTGATTGTGTGAATATATTAATGAGGATGCTCAGAATTGGAGAGTTATACTCCTAGGAGGTGTTTCAATCACTGTGTCTTTATTTTCTTCAAAAAGTAGACTCCCTGTCTTTTAGTTCTAAATAAAAGTTAGTACTTATGTGCAACTTATCATTGTCTTGTCATTCATCGAAATGAACACCAAAGAATTATTTTTTTATCATTTTCAAGTACTTTTAGCAGGAAGAAGTAAGCCATGTTCCTCCCTACATTTTACCTGTTAGGTAGGTTTTCATTGCTAATCAATAAATGAATATGTGTGAGTAAAGAAGGACAAAGAGATAATGCCACTTAGCAGTGTGCCCAAAAGTGGGAGGTACAAGAGTTCAGTATTGCAACATCAGCACCTCTTACTCATGGTGCCATGCTCTGCTACTGTGCAACTATTTTGAGTGACTGCATTAAAATTCGGATGATTTAATGGTCCTGTAGTTTAATCTTGGTTTATCAAACAGTAGAATTTTGAAATAAGAAAAATTTCCATTGACATCAGGAGTAAATGACAAAGAACATGATATTATATACATATATACATTGAAATGAGAAGTTAGAGCATAGTGAGCTATGATTATGTTAGATATAATAGATATGTTTTCAATATATGGTAAAAATGTAAAACTTGTAATATTAAACTAAAAATGGATATTTGATATTCTATAATTTCTTTTAAATACAACAACCTCTACCAATCAATTCTTATGCCAGAAATTAGGTGATCTGTTGCTTTCCTGTGGTTACTGGCATTAGTTAGATGATTTAAGAACTCAAAGAGTTCTTAAATTTAAGACTTAAAATGTGTTCTCCTTTCCCCTACATAGTAGTTTTTTTGGCCAGTTATGCATCTAGTGTTTCTTGGTCTAGAACATGTTCTGTTCTTCCCTCAATTAGCTTCAGTTTATCCTAATTTCAGTTCCAGACTTCCTTCTTCATCAAACCTTCCCTGCCTCCTCAGCTGGGAATGAAAACTGTTTAGATAGAAAAATATTTCTTTTTAATTGCAGTGTATCATTTGGAGTATCTTGATCAGATTTGGTTATGCCTTTCTGTTTTTAACTACTTTTTGGAATTCAAATCAGCATCATTTGTTTACTCTGAAAAGTAAATTAATGTGTCTACTATTGCTCCTGTGGATGTGTCAGAACACTACTTCCTTTTCAACATTTGCTAACACTTATCACTGTTTCAAGTTCACTTTTGTTTATGGGATTATTTGATTAGTGTCCATAGTCCCCAAAGTCCCATAAAGCTAAAGACAGATTCTATTTCACTGTTTTATTTTGTTTCTGCTGTGTGCATGCTATCTACTGCATAAATATCTTTGAAAATATTAATTGTAATTATATTCAGTTATGACTGTGTTTTTGTCAATTTTCTAAAATTCAAACCAGTCTTATTTCATTACACAGGAAAAATAAGCTAGTGTTGTATTCAATGCTAGTATAGGTAACAGGTGTTTTGATTTTTAATCCTACAACATATATCTCCCTCCCCTCTCTCTCCCTACCATAATTTTATTAAAATTCCTCATTTGGGGGAAGATAACTCTTTCGGTTTCAGGACATGGTCACACCACAATCCGTGAATCAATTACAAGCATATAGAATTTTAAAACATATATACAATTCTCCGGAGCTTATGTTGTAATTAAAATTTGGAAGGACAGGTGGTTGAGAGATTCCATTAATTTTTGTGTTGCTCTAAGATCAGAATATAAATTTTAAAAATCACAGCTTATACTTAGCATGTATCTAATGCATATATCATAAAAATCCTCATCAGTAGACATTTATTCAGTCTTAGAATGAAGCTGAAAGTGTACTCTATTAAGAGCTGAATTATAGATTAGGATCATGAAAAACTGGAAAGAGGTTTGGAGGGCATCCTTCCTCTCTACCCTATCTTGTTGCAGAGGCCATCAGAGGGTATTATCTAGGTAGATTTATCTTTGCCTCAATTCATTCATTCAAGGAAAATTAAATATCTGTGTGGTGAGCTGGTCCTCTGCTTATTGAAAGGATTTAAGAATTTTGTTTCTGAATCAATGAGACCATAATCAGAGCTGTAAAATTGAACCCCTTGTCACATTACTAGGATACTTTAAAAAAAATTACTCATTCCTCCTTCAAGAGCAACTTATCCTATACAACTATGCAAACCATTGTGAAAGTCACATTGTTCTCTATGACATCACTAGACACTATCACCAGAAGGAAAGGTAATCAGATCTCTGTTCCCTCCATATGGAATCAGACATTGGTTGAATGAAGCACAGACTCAGCACTTGAAGAGTTTTTCATGCATTGCTCTCTCAGCCAAAAACCTGAACTTCAAATCTGCTAGTATGTGGTATTTCATTTCTACACACTGTAAAAATATGCCTTCGTGGATTCCCATTGTCCTGTTTTCAGAGTGGGAGTTTGTTTATAGGTGCTAACCATGGTTTATAATTCCAGTTATGTGTGTCCCTCAATAGCTTCTGCATTCAACCACCCCTGTACTAGATACAATTTGGGATAAGTAACACTTAATAAGTAATATTTTAAACTAAACTGCTTCATCTAATTTATGAAATCATTTGGACTGGAAAAGACTTACGGCGAAACACATAGCTCATCTTCTTTTCTCAAATAGTGGGATAGATTTTTATTGTCTATAAAATCCATTTGGGGTGGATATCTATTCTCAGCCTTCATTATCCAGTGATAGCAATTCCACAGCCTCCCTTGGCAGTCTTCCCTATTGCTGAACTAGCCTTGCTTATTAATCCTATAATAATACCTTATGTTCTCTAAATATTGAAGCAGTGCTTAAGTTTCCCCTGCTAACTCATTCCCTCCCTGCCCACCCTGTGAAATGCTTCTAGAGGGGGAATAATTATGTAAGCACACATCACCAAATGATGTGTTGTGTAGTCTTGTCCTGAGGCATTCCACAAGGGGCTTGTTAGGATGGACGTTGTCAGTCCATAGAAAATTAAGCTATTATAGCTGCAGCACCAGGGTGGTGATTGAATTGCTTGTGCCACTGGGATGAAATTGCTTTGCAGACATATGAATTTCAAGCCCGTAGTAGTCTTCTCTTCCTGCATGCTCTAATTGTAGCATTAGATTAATGCAATGATTTAGGGCTATCCTGGCATGTTTGCGCCAGTGTTGGGACAAGGGAATTGGCTGAAATTGTTCTACAAGGGTTTGGTTCAGGAATTATACCAGAAAGGAATTGATTATGATGATTGGATGAGGAGCATCCTGGTCCATGTTGCACCGCCATGATTGACACTCTACCCACATCTGCTTGAATCCCTTTAGTTATTTCTGTGCTTCCATCACCCAGTTATCGGATGCTTTGCTTATGCTAGCCAGCCCTTGGAATTTTCTTCAGAAGATTGCCCTAGGATGACTGGAGAGCTCAGGTGCCTAGAGGTTCAAGCTCTCCTCTCCCTGTGTGTATTAAAGCCCAGATTCCTTCCTTTAAGGGGGATTAAAATGGTTCCCAGAAGTCTAGAAGGATCCACTGAAGCTACCCTTCCTAAACACTTCACTGGAAAAAGTGTCTTTCCTATCAAGTCCTACCTCCCCCACTTCCTCACCAGGTTATACTGGAAACATTTTTTTAAAAAATTCCCTCATCCTCAACCTGGGCTTTACTTCTAGGAGCAGCACTCAAGACATCCATCCTTGTTCTGTGATGCACCTAGGGTATGGCAGGCAGCCTTAGCTGTGGTTGACGGGCCTGATTACCATGGATACTTTTCTTATGATAAACACATCTGATCCTGCCCAGGGGAATCACAAGTTTTGTTCCAAGAATGAAAGGGGCTTGTTTATAATATTGCTTTGAGTTTTCTGAAATCACAAAGCTTTCTTGGTATTTGAACTCAAAATGATTCCTTTGGGGGGGGGGGATTTTTCTCCAATGTGCATCTTTCTTGTGCTCTTTTCTTATCCATCTATTAAAGAAGAGGCCACATTTTGCCTCCAGTTAAGAATCTGTCTCTCAAATTGGACTGTGAATTCTTTAGAGGATGCCCAGTTATCAGAATCCATGACAAATAATTTCTATGGTATCTTCTATTCGGAAATTTCCAAAAGTTACTTACTATCTTCTACTATTGATTAGGACTTAAGTATCTCCATATTCATGGAAATGTATGAATAACTGGTTCACTTAGCTTGAGCACCTTTGTTTTTGTTTATTCAGTTTAGCTCCCAAAATATCATCTAATTTGCTTATTTTAAGTTCAATAACATTTTACATCCCAAACCAGCAACTATCAGAATAATGAAGGACTAGTGTAAGACAGGAAGGAAATGATGCTTTGGGGACAAACCAAAAAGGAACCAGTTATGATTATTCTATCATCTCATTTTACTCCTTCTTTTGAGAATGAATATGCCCCATTCCTTCAACCCCCTTCTGCATCTTTTTCTCTGACTTCCAGAAGTACATTGGGGGTATTAACTGAAACACCTTCTTTATCTTACAAATGAACATCTTTCCAAGAGTGAAAGTTGAGCTGAATGTAATGTCAAGCTAGCCTAAGCCACAATGGACAAATTGCCTGTTCATGAATGTTCCAGAAACTATTACTGAAATTTAGAACAGCACATTTATTCTGGTGTTAAAGTCTCCTTCAGTTCTAAACCATTTAAATGAATATTTGAAGCATTCAATTATATGTCTTCCATCCTCCTTCTAAGCATGCCTTGCACACAGTCCATGCTCCATTAATGTTTTTCAGATTAATGTTGAATAAATAAAACAAGGACCAGACGAACTTGGTACCATATTTCTTGTGAGTACAGAAAGCTATTTTCCAAATACATAATTGATAACAATGAAAAATAAATAAGGAAGTGGTATTTATGTTGCATGTTCTTACAATCATTAGCAGGCTGACTTTGAAATAAGGATTCAAAATATATTAAGTAATGACATTGTTGTAGGATGACTTACTACCCTTATAGTAGACTAGCATGAGATTTTACTTGTTATTATTTTTTCAACTACTCTTTCTAATATGTAAAAATCAGTAATGGAAAATAGATATTGAAAAACTTAGTAATTGGCTGGGCATGGTGGTGCATGCCTGTAAATGGCAGCCTAGGAAGCCATAGCCAGGGCCAGGGATTGTGGTTTGAGTCCTGCGGGGGGTTGGGGGGGCAGTAGCGAGACTTAGTTCCAAAAAAATACAGCTGGGTGTGGTGGTGCGCACCTGTAATCCCAGCTACCTGGGAAGCTGAGGCTGGGGATTGCTTGAGTCTGTGGTACCCCGGGCAATGTGAGCCTGCGGTTCCACAGGCAAAATAAGCGAGAACTATAGTCTCAAAAAACAAAAAAAAGAAAGAAATGTAACAAGAAAAAGTAACTTGCACTCAATGACCACATATATTTTTATTTCACTTTGTCAACATTCTCTTGAACTCTTGAATATGTATATGTGTATAATAGATGTGTGTAGCAATATTTCCATATTCTACTTCTATCTAATAAAGAGCTTAAGAAAAATGATCTTAGCAAACTGAAACTGTAACCTGGTCTATCTTCAAAACAGTTGTCTTCTTTATTCATGGCAAGATACAACTATATATTGTCTCATATTCTGATCAGTGCCCCTTAGCACAGAGGCCACTCTCAAGGTTTTCTGCTCAGTCAGAAAGCTCTGGGAGTAGACAGTGTCAACATATGTTATGGTCAGTACTGGGAAATTGGTTTAATGTAGCCATGGAACTTAATGAAATATATACATTCAAAAAAATATGACTACTTGAACATATTATTCTTTAATTCTAAAGAGTATTGGAGAAAAGAGAATAAAAGCAAAAATACTTTTGATCTATTGAAAATGTTCATTTTTAAATTTATACTGAAACTACACTCAAGTAATTGTTCAGGTTCTCAGTTGGCAATTTCCCCTAGAATTGGAATTGATGAATTTTAAAATATTCACCCAAGAGTAAAGCATGTGAGTAAATCTCTCCATTGAATAGTTGAATAAAGACAATGATACAAAATTGTCTTTGTTACTTTAGTAAGGCTAAACTATAGTCTTCAATATCAATGGAAGTTCTTCAAAGGATAGTTTTCAAGTCATTGAGGAAAACTCAGATGCCAATGAAAGAGGGAAACATAATAAAAGAAAGTTAAGAGTTTAGTATTCTGTTCTAGAGAAACCTGGATTTGAATTTAGGCCTACAGCTTTAGGGAAGATGTATAGTCACTGTTCAATTGGACTATAACAGAGTTGATGTGAAAATGAAAACAAAACAATTAAGTCTAAAGCACTTAACATAGTAAATGATAACTCACTAGTATTCACTTATAGAGTGCTAGTAATTAATAATACTAACAATAGACTCCTATCCATATCTGCTTTAATTGAATCATGATTATTTAAGCATTTCCCAATTCCTATTTGTAATACATCTGTGACTTAATGTTTTAGTTCTTATCAAGACTGAAAGTAAAACTACCTTCAAGAATATGAAAAACAAATTAGGAGGCTAGATTGCTTGTATTACTTTCTGTCCCAAATTTGATTAAATATTTTTAAAGTAGTCTTTTGCATTATTTAATAGTTTATCTTTTTCAACAGGTGAGGATATTTAAAAAGACTCCCATATCTCTATATTTTTAAGAAACAAAAAATGATCTGATATACAGTTTTGTTTTTTTCCAGTCGTGAGGCAGTAGATGATAAATCAAAAACTAATATTTCCAACTACCTCGAAAAATAAAAGTCTGTGACAGACTAAATATGGGCTAAATGAGGCTTATGGATGATTTGTTCTAATTAGATATAAAGTAAATGTTCCTGCAATTGTGACTTTTATTAAAGTCAGAACATGTGGTTGTTCAGGCTTCCCTGCATTGCCCTTTAACAAAAAAAAAAAAAGTCATTTGAAAATATTTTGGTTCTGTTGTCCCTGAGACAATATGGCTTGGCAGTGTATGGGTAACTTAATAAGCTCACCACATTTGTCATGCAGAAACTGTTCTTTATATGCAAAGCTGTCAGACAGATTGAGTATATAATTCTTCTTTGCATGAAGTAATATGATAAAACTCCAGTATCAAATTGAATGCTGTACTAGCATTTAGAATCTTTCATGCATAGGTTGGAATTGTTTTACAATGGAAGCATTGTTTGATGACAAATACTCTTTTTGTAACATTCATCAGTTATGTTTTAATAACCAGCATTATCCTTCTGACTGTAGGGCCACCTTTTCTGCTGTTAACATGCTGGAAAATAAAGCCTGTTTCTTGGTTATGTTTGCTATTTGTTAAATGTTTACCGTTTCAATTAGACTACATGATGTGTATTGTAGGTATTTCATTCATTCTACGAAAACCTAGCGTACCTGATTTTTCCAGTTTCATGTTAGAGCTGACAATAGTTATCTCCTTCATGGTTTTGATTTAATCTCAATGATGTAACATTTTAATTTATTTTAAGTATCCCCACAGAGCATCATATGTGGTCTGTGCATACAGGAAGTATATTGATATGAGCTGCAGGAGAATCTGTTAGCAGAAATTGTGGAAAGAGTCCATGCGGCAAATTCTAGAAGGTTTGGCATTTGGAGTTTATTCAGTGGTGGACATTCTCAAACAACTAGCCCACCCATGTCAACTTCAAGGATCTAGAAGGGAAAAGAAATGGCTGCAAATATGCACACAGCAAATGTGCTTAAAGCAGCTCTTTGCCAAGCAAGTTCCTGTTACAGAGTGGCCCTGTGCCAAAGGTCTTCCAAGCACTCCACTGCTACTTAATGTATTTGGTATGTGGGAGAAACTCATAACTCTGGGACTGCTTGTTGTACAACGTCTGTCACGTCTGTGTGTGAGCATTCCAAAGTCAAAAGCTTGCAGCCACCCAGATCAGAGCTGAAGCGGGACATGCATTTTCACTGGTGGGAGGGTTAGATGAAGGAGAAAGGCACCAAAAGTGTATGTTTGTTATCTGTACAAATTCTCTCTCTCTCTTTCTCTCTCTTCTCTCCCTCTCTCTCTCTTCCTGCCTCTCTGTCTCTGTCGGTTTCTCTCTGCCTGTCTCTGTCTCCTCTCTCTCTTTCTCCCCACCCTTCTCACCCTCCCTTTCTCCCCCTCTTCCTCTCTCCTCCCACTCTACCTCCTTTCTTCTTCTCAAGGCCTCCCTCCTCCATTACTGTCTCCTCTGTCTCTTTGATTTTTCTTTATTGTTTTATATTTTTGAAGGCATCTCTGTCTAAATGTATTAAAAACAAATGTAAAATATTCATGAAGATCCTTAGGATTGGGTTTGGCTAGCCTTACTTTTTCAGCTGATCAGCCTTTCTGGTTTTTCTTAACAAAGGAAAAACCAGATCTTTTGCATCCCATAACTCCATCGTTTAGCCTCCATCTGGAATGGATTCAGCTTCTTTAACAAATATGTGTTCTCTATTAAAAAACCATCTAAAAATAGTGCTTAAACAAGTAAGAAAAAATATTTTGACATTTTCTTCATGTTTTGTGTGGTAAGCATAGTTTGAAACAGGCTTGCTGTTAATTTTCACAAGCTTAGGAGTCGATGTACTTTTGTGTGCATATATAACCTAGTTTGTTCAAGAACACTTTCTGATCCAAAATATAATATTGCAATTGTGTTTGTTAGCAAGGCATTACCCTTCTCACAAGTGAGCCTTCCCATCAAGCTCTGTACAAGTATCCAAAATGATAGACTCCATCAGGGCTTGTGGTCACAGTTTGATACTGGTTTTTCTTGTGTACTTTTATCTGAAGAAAACACAGTCAGCCTCTGATCTTGTGCTCACAGCTTGAACTACAAACAATCTGATATCCCTGACTTGAGAATCAAACCAAAGACTGCCTTCTAGGAAAACTGAGGCAAAGACGGTAACCACCCTGTATTTTCTTCATCTGTGATCATATATTAATCATCTGAAAGAGACTTTAGGTGTGTCTTCTCATTGTATCCTATAAAGAAGTTATTAGTCACTCTAAGAAAAATGAAGCTTGGGAAATTTAGCAGATTGCCAAAGGTAAACTGGTTTAAAATACAAGCCCTGGCCTGATACTACACTACTTTACCCTCATGTTCACCCCTAACAGAAGAAAGAGTGGCAAGGCCTTGATATTTGGGGGCAAATTTATATTTGTATAGCTGAAAAAATTAAATTCCAGTTCTGTGTATTTTTTCTTTTCCTAGCCTTCTGCCATAATTTGATGTTTTAAAGTTTTATTCACCTGAAGCTGTGTTTGTAAGAAATATGATCACTATTATTCCATATATCAAATGTAACATATAACATTTTAAAATTAATCCAGAATAATTATATATATATATATATATATATATGTATGTATGTATCTCCTATATGAATACACACATCTTTTCTAACAGGTTCCCAGGTGTTGGTGAAACTATTGGGAACGCAAAGTATGTAACATTATATGTATATATATTATATGTTCTCCCTGTAAAGACAGCATCTTTGGTGATTTTTAACCCTGAAAGCCTTTCCTTTTTGTTGTTTTGTGGTAATCATAAAGGCACATAGACCAGTTGAAAACTGCATATTTATAGAGATGTTTACAAATTAATGAAAACACGGTTATAACAAGACTAATTTCTAGTCATCCAGATACTGCCCTATAAAGAGCTGATAAAAAATGTTGAAATATACTCCCAGCTAGTCAAAACTTTTTCTGCAAACAAATGGTCACTGTTTGCTGCATGAGCCAAGACACCTATAGATTTCAAGGCTGTGCTAGGAGAATTACATTTAAGTTTCCATGTGTGTTCTAATGTCATATGGAGCTGCACAGAACTGAGGACTGATGTGATGGTAAACCCACTTTTAAACCCAAGGCATGAATATAAACAACCCTAGATAACTGCTTGCCTGTACTAGTGCTGAGTGTCCCAGGTAGGTAGCTAAAGGGTGTGTTTGTCAAGAATGAATTAGATTTATGTTGCCAAATGGTACCTGGTAGTTGTGTTTAAGAAAACAATGAACAATTTCTAAGACACACAATTATCAAATAATCTAGGTAAGATGGCACAATGGAGGTTTTTTTATTCTGTCCTTCCCACTTTTAAAATGACTAAACTGAAGCCCCATATTATCAAGTGACAGCCAGCCCCAAAACTTAATGTCAGTCCAAGATGGTAGAAGCTGGAACAAAACTCAAATGTCCTTGTCTGTTCTGTTTCCTCCACGTCATGACTTTCTATAAAGCTTTTTTTTTTCCTGAACAAGCTTTACTCCTATTTTGTCTTTGATTTGCATTAATTTTTATGTACCAACTATTAAATGTCAATTCTAGCATTTACATATTTATATAAAAGGCTTAGAATGTACTTTATACTTCATCTGTGAATTATATAAAAGTAAATAAAATGTTTTGTACTTAGATTGATGTCAACTGAGGCACAAAGAAAGTAATTGACTTGCCTTTACTCCAATGGTATATTCTTTATAAACTGTAAGATAGAATCTCTCCCATCAAGATTTAGAATAGTGCTTCTCAAAGTGTGTCCTAATAGTTTTCCCATCATCTGGAAACTTCTTAGAAAAGTAATGTCTTGGAGCCTTCTGCAGACCAACTGAGTCAGATACTCTGTGGGTGGTACACAGCAACCTGTGCTTTAAAAGCTCTCCAGGTAATTATGATTCACATTGACATTTAAGAAATACTATTTAGATTACTCTGATCTAATAGAAACCAATCTTTTCCCCTCCCTTTCTTCCTTTTTTAGCATAATTATTGTCTTTTAAATGTAGAGTTATTAAGCAACCACTCTATCCAGCCATTGTTTTGGATTTCCAATGTGATTTAGAGCCAGTTTTGTCACCCCTTTGTGGATGAGTGAACCAGCACCATCAATTTTTATATGATTCTTGGCGGGTGTTTTCCTTGCTAATTTCAAATGAGTGCCTCTCCTGTTTGTCTCTGTCACACTTGCTACTAATTGGCATTTTTGTTGGCAAGCCCCACTGAGAGGTCAGCCATTGCAAGCCAGAAGTCTCCCTGATGCACTCACATTGTTGCCCTCTCATACTGCTGGTGATCCTGCCTGGGCAGGAGTGTGAAACAGAGTGAGTTAGTTGGGAAAACCAGCTTTTTCCAGAATCTACACCATAGTTCTTCCTGAAATGAGTTAGTGTAACCTCATTCCTCAACCTCCAGACCTAGATCTCCTTCTCACCAACATTAAATTCTCTTCATTATCTTTGTCTGGCTGAAGAAAGACCAAGAAAAATGGCATTTGTGAATGAGAGAATCTTAAGGGCAAGGGCTTTGGAGTGTGCCTAATGAGAGATCGGTTTTTCTGTCATTGCTTCCTGTGCTGATGGCAATGCCTGGAAGTGGTGGCGGGTCCTCACAGATGCAGTTTCTGATCTGAATTTCGGATCTTCATCCAAAAACGATTGGAGAGTGCTATGTTGCTTAGTCATTAATCATGATTATTAAGCAAGAGCAGAGGAGAGCTTCATGGCTGCTATTTAATTCCTAACAGCACTGTGAAGTAGCTAGACCTTAAGTCAACCTTTTTGAAAAGAAAAGAATGATGTTAAGAAAGATAACATCTCTCTAGTGAGGAGCCAGTGGTATTAAATAAATTGCCTCACAACTACAGTTCCAAGAGTTCTAACAAGAACCCCTATCTAAAATAATGTTCCTGACAAATCTCTGATACTGGAAATTCCAGAGAGAGAGAAGAGAGAGAGAGAGAGAGAGAGAGAGAGAGAGAGGAGAGAGAGAGGAGAGAGAGAGGAGAGAGTCTTTGACTACATTAGAAAAAAAAGCAGATATTCCTAGAGAAAGGAGCAGTTGACTCAGAATCGCAAAATAGCACAGAGTTGTACTTTCAGATTAAACTCTGGGTAGAACCAAAGGCACATTTTGTTGGATACAAGTATGGTATGTGCCAAGGAAGATAAAGTCAGATAGATTAAAACCAGCACTGTCTATTAGCACTTACAAGTAGAATAGTCAAAAGTCAAACTCAAAACAAAGAATAGAATGGTGTTTATCATAGGTCGAAGAGTGGAAAATCAAGGAAATGTTGCTTAAGGGTACACACTTGTAATTTCTTGATAAGTTCTGGAGATGCAATGCATGATACAGTGACTATAATCCGCATACTATATTTTAACATGAGACTGAGAGGCTAGATTTTAATTGTTGTCAGCACAAAAATAAATGATAATTATGTGACCGGATAGGGGTATTAACTAAAGTTGCTATGATAATCATATTGCAGTATTTAAATGTTCAAATCTTAAACTCACCCAATGGCATATAAATTATATCTCAATATATAAATTATATTTTATTTAGTCTGAACTTAAAAATTTTCTTGCATTTTTGCTGAGAATTGGTCTTGCTTATAGATTTCTCCTCTCAGTTTGGTTTCCCCCCCAAGGAATGAACCCAATTTTAGATGATAGAAATTTCAGTTACAGGTAGGGAGAGATTTGACACAGTTTTTTGTCTGTCTGCTCCAAGAGCTGGTTATGTAATTTACAAGGTGCAGTGCAAAGTGATAATGTGAATAATTTTTGAATAATGATCAGAAATTATTAAGAATTTCTAGACAAGGCAGCAGAAAACCAAACAAATGCCAGGGTTCTGAGTGAGGGTTATTGTGTGTAAGTCTCATGAAATGGAAAACTTTTCCCATACTAATTTTTTCAAAATATTTTCCTCCTTTTAAACTATTTCTTGCATTGGTGGAATGCAGTTGTGTAATGTTCTTTTCCACTTTGTGTTTAAGATCGATTTCGTTATGAATCTTGGCGGGTGTTTCCTGTGGTTTATGGAAAGTTTTTAAGGATAAAGGAATACCTTCTTGAGGGACCAAATAAATTAAAAGCTAAATGTGTGTCAAGATCTAACCCTTCATTATATTCTGTAGACCATTAATTCCAAGTCTGTACTACAGGTGTTTCCCACTTATAATGCCTTGACGTTAGATTTTTGACTTTATGGTGGGCTAAACGTATTCGCAGAAACCGTACTTCACGTTTTGAATTGGAGCATTTTTTTCTTTCACTGTTAGTAGAGTATTAAGTGTACTAAATGAGGTAGTCAACATTTGCTCACAAAATAGGCTTTGCAATAGATGATTTTGCCTGACTGGCAGCTAACCCATGTGTATTGAGCAAGTTTAAGTTAGAAGAGGCAAGGTTGTTTTTGTCAGCTAGCTGTATTAAATGCATTTTCAACTTAGGATATTTTCAATTTACGATAGGTTTAGGAACATAACCCCATCATATGTGGAAGGAGAGCTGTAGTGAGATTTGGATAAATGCCAGTTCTTTTCTTCTGTTCAGAAGTCAAGTGTCCTCAGACAAGCAAAATTATCTTTTGCCTAAATCCATCATATCAAAAGCAAAGCTGGTATTGTCACAAAAGCTCCTAAAATAATTCTATGTTTTAGGAGATTCAAATATATCCATTTCCTCTCTGAGGAAAAAACTTTCAGTTTTTTTATTGTGTTTAGTTTACAAGAAAATTCCATCACAGTCTTTCAATGGCATAATAGAAATGGTGGTAAAATCCATTTTGCTGCTTTTGCTCATTCCTTTCCATACTATATATCTTAGAGAAATTTAGAATAAGGTATATTCCTTTTGAATACATAAGAAATTTTCTTTATTTAATACCTTCAAATCATGTTCTCTAGGTTTTATTAGTTTCAAGCTGTAAAACACCTTTGTCATAAATGTCATACTATTCTTGTAGTAAATAGGAAGAGCTAACCACTGACAGTAAGTTTTTGGTCTTGTTAGAGGAAAATCAATCTCTTTACCTATATCTGTAAAATATTTTTATATATGGGTATATAAGGTATATAAATAAGCAATGAAGTCTTTCATTTATAATGCATGCAATTACATTTAAAAATGGTAATTTTATAAAATTCAAAAACAAAGCAAAGAACCAAAATGTTTCCCATGTTCTATTATTTATGTCTAAACTCTGATGTAGATACTATCATTTTTTTAAAAAGAAAAAAAAAAGGTTCAGAGAAACCATCTTGTCTATTTTCATATCCTGGAGGCTTGGAACACAGTCTGTACTAATTCAAAAATCCATGTTTTTTACATACTATTCTACAACCTCCGGGAAAACATTTTAAAGTTTTCTAAGTATCCTTATTTTATTAACTCTTTTTATCCTTTCTCTTCCATAGTAATATGTACAGTAAATATTCACTTCACACAACATGGTTATTTAAGCTCAAGAAGGTAAGGAGATGGGCCTGATCTTGCTTGACATATCAGGGCCCCATTGGAGAGCAGACCATTCATCAGTGACTCCCATTTGTGTACCTGTCCTAGGCCACTTACCTTTGCCTTCTCCTGTTACTCCTCTTTTATTTTTCACCATCTAAAATAATAATTACCCTCCACCCAAAGAGATAAACTATAGTCATTTTCATTCTGAGTATATAGTACTCAGCTCTTCATTTTTAGGGACTTTGCCAAAAACTGCTAATTGGATTTTATTTAATTGGATTAAAACCAAGGAGGCAATTTTTCTTTTGTCTCTGTAACCTCACCCCTCTGTTCAATCTTTATGAAACATCCTGTGTTTGGTAAGATCACATCCCTTGAGATGCGATTGGTATAGCTAGTGACTCTAGAAAAGTCTGAAATTAATAATGATTTCTGGTATGATACAGAAAAACTTTTTGCTCAAATATTATGTAATAAATTAAGAAGATACTGTGCTGACTTCTGGTTATTTCCAAGAATGGAGATTTCAAATGTGAACAGAAAATAGATAACTGGCTTCTTTAATAGCTGACATAGTGGATCATTTATGGGGAATTGAGATTCAGTTCTCGCTACCACTCATAGATATATTGAAAAGCTGGCCAATTGTAACTTTGATTGCCATTGGATACAAACTGATGACTCCTTTTGTGACTTTGATATATTTCTAGCTGGTTGCTTTTCTATATTTGAAATATGTCAAAAATTGATTTACTTATGCCTTGCCCATTGTGGCTTTTAATCTGGACTTTTGTCTTATTTATATTTCATTAAGGGAGCAGAATTTAAGAATCTACGGGTCAGAAAATGTATCTTTAAAATATGTTTTTAAGGATCATAGTGCAATGAATATTTAACAAGATTAGCATCACAGAACATAGCTTGATCAGTTAGCTTTACTTCTAGAAAATTGCCAAGTGGTAAAGAAATTATTTCCATAGGTGCAAAATATGATAAATTTTGAACCTTATTGTCTACTCTCATTCTGACTTACTGGGTAGTCGGGTAGCTGTGTGTTAATGTCTATAAATAATGATATAGATTTCTTCACACATTGTAAAATATTTTAGAAGAAATTGTGGAGGATCTCTTGAAGTCCTTTTCTCTGTGAAATTCTCATGTAATAATTCCAAGTTCCTGAGATAAAGTGATGAGAAACTGGTGAAAATTTTTTGCTGGGCTAATTTTCAAGTGGAAAAAATATATTTACTTGCCCATCTTAAACTGGAACCTGAAATTGTAATCAAATGAAGATTATGTATTTTATGTTGAAGGTATTTTCCAAGTTGGGCTCTTAGGGAAGAATTCTTCTGCAATTTGTTTCTTAAATACTTCCTATTCAAGAAGAAAGTAGTTTTTGAAATGGTATCAAGTTTATATCCGTGTATGCCTCTAGATACAGTATTATATTCATATTCATATTTTTTGATTTAATAATATAATATATATTCTATATTATCTATATGTATATATATATATAAAACAACCTAAGAAACAGTCAAATAGAGGTTATGATTTCTTGTCTGAATGAAATGAGTGAACATTCTTTCGGTAATTATTAATAGCAGATAAGAAAGCATATAAATGATGTTGTATTGAAACTTCTTTTTGTCTTAAACTGTAAGCAATTACCTGTGGAAATCATGTGATTTCTACTTAAATCTACTCTTACCAACATTGATAAATGTTGCTAAGTCTGAATAAACCATTTCAATTGACAAACAGGACCATTGCGGTTTAAAAACTTAAGTGTTTTTGTTTGAGTGAATAATTTTAGGAGCTTTCAAAGTATATTTCACCCCTTGAAAAATAATTGTATATATCTAATACTTTATAATTTCTCTTAAGTAGAAGGCTATTATTTCCCCTGGTTGATGAAAATATTTTTTCCATATGTAATATAAAAACATAGAAAAAATCTCCTAACCTCAAAGATGAAAGGTGGAATCACCCCCACTGAAATATCACTCGGTCTTTGTAGGCATGTTGGTGAGTTGAAAGTAGAGGAGAATGCTACTGATAACACCTTACCCTCAAAACCACCTCTGTTTCAACAGTTTCCTCACAAAACAAAGAATTTAGAATTATGGCATCAACTTAACTTCTCTGTCTCCTTTGATCCTAAGGTCAGCTGATCAATGGCAGTGTTTGATCAATGGCAGATTTGAATTGAGAACTTTCTCTCTATTCCCCACTTTGCTGGACCACCCAGTGAAATGGGCAGTTGGATTGTCCTTTGCCTCCATTATTCTTCTTTCCTACAAGACTGTGCTGCCTCAGAACAGTCCTGCAAATTAAAGAGCAGTGCTAGAGTTCACAGATATGGTGTGGAGAACATGTACACTTAGTACTATGGTACTTGTCTAATGTCTGAATGCAGTGATAGGAGGTAAAGCTGGCACTGGGGCCTATCTCTCATTCCTGTCTGGTTTTGCCGGCCCTGATACTTGACAAAGAAATCCCATTTTCCTCACTTCCTTCCTGCTTTCCCCCCCTCCTTCCACTAAAGCCAAACAACTAACTCCCTTTTATTTGTAAAAGAATTTTTTCCTAGTAATTTTTATACATCCTTCAATTTTGGAGGTGTGCTGTAGACCAGGTGCTCTCCTAGACTGCTAAACCATTTTGAGTATTATCACCATCCAGTGTATTCTGCAAAGTTTAAACACTCAATAGCAGTTGTGGAATCCCTGGAAAGTATAACAGATGCTCTTTCCTAAAAAAACTTTTATTTCCTTTAACTAAACCAAGGACATTTGAAATTGTCCTTGGTTTTGCTTCAGTTCACCAGTTCTGAATCTTCTTTTGGGAATTGGCTGATGGAGAGCAACTTCCCAATCATAGCTGCTATTTTTAGTTTCAGAAGGACCATTGTGTCTATAAATGGCATTCCCCTTGTGGAGGCTAATGTTTTAAAAGCAGTCCAAAATCAATTAGCTATTATGTGCAACCAGGCTACTCATTAGAAAGGTAAGATTTTCTCTTCCATGTATGCTACCAGTATTTGATGCCTAGACTATAGGATAAAGATATGAGATGGTTACTATTGATTCTCTGGCAGTAACTTTACCCAACAATTTTTGTGCAAGCACAACCTTTTCTCTCCTCCCCCAAAGAAACATTCATTCATTCATTCATTCATTCATTCATTCATTCATTCATTCATTCATTCATTCATTCATTCATTTTGCTATGTAATCATTGATATTTTGCATATTTTATCAGAATCTTTTTTCTAAGAGAATTCTCTATAAAAAGAGATGGTAGACACCCCTAGAGACTGTTTTTACTGACCCCTGACCCCTAACTTTCTCTGTGGAAACTTTTACTCCAACAAGAAGTCTTTTCTCAAAGGGTTATACTGTACCATTGTTAATTATCTAATGTCAAATTTCGATCATCCTTGTAAACACCATTTAGCCAGTAGTAATGGTAGCAATATTTGTCTTGTTAAAGTCCCTGAAGTTAAATCACTGCTGCACACTTCTCCTTCAAGGCCAACTTGTTAGTTATGGTGGAAGAGCTATTGACTGTGATCTTCCCATTCATCTAGGCTTCCTTTAATATTTTAAATAATCTCATGAAGTAAAGGACAGTGATTTGCGTTCTTTGAACAATGAATTCTACCTGACAGTTTGTCTGCAGTGTTAATTGTGAGAGAAAGACTGAGAATGAATAAATTGTATATTGGAAAGACATGATTTTATCTACTTCTGTCACAGAAATGCTATAACTTTCAATTTCCTTGGTGGAAGAATGCTTAGTAACAGGAAATCATATATTCTAGCATTGGTGAAGTGAGAGGAATACTCTTTCTCTTGCTTCTCTTTCACTATTTTTGGCTCTCAGCTATGCTTCCCACTCATTGCTTTTATGGGGATTTCTCTGACAGACATAAAATCTTTCTCTCCATAGGAAGCCCTTTGATAGGAGACAGCTCTTTCCATCTTTCCATTTTACTTGACTTGCATGTGGTTTTCTCATCCAAATGTAAAACTCATCATGCTCTAATGCAACTTGCTGGAGTCTCTCTGAAAATGCCTGTTATCATGTTTATGAGTGGGTCTGATGTTTTGAGGGACAGACTGCTCAGTGGAGACCATTAAAGAAACAGTTTTGATTGAAGTCCTGATATAGCTGGTGACAGCATAATTAAAATGATTCATTTGGAGTAAAGAAGATATTTCAAAGTAATTATAAAATGGTTTGGCCATACCCCAGATAGCACAAGTGAAGACTAGATGCCAAATTATTGATACAGAGAAGGAAGAAGTGAAGACTATGTTAAAATTGTATCAGATCTCTTTTATCTAGAAGGTGCTGCAAAGTTAAAAAAATAAACAACTGTGAACTATTTTGATATTGGTGGTTCCTCTGTGAATCAGTAGGCCTATTATCTAAGACCATTTTGCAAATTGGCTAATGGTGATTATAAATGCACCCGGTTCAGGAAACTTAGAGACTTCTTAATACATCCAGGTCCCATATTGCTATGCATTAATTCTCAACCAAAAGCACCACATATTTACTTGATTGCTGTTACTTTATATAGGAATGCAAGTACACAAAATACCACTGGTAGACATAGCACTTACGAGGGAGTTCATATTTGTGTGTATTTGCTAATACCAGATGCCTTTGAATGTGGCAAAATAACAAACACTATGACTTTGTTTCGGTTCATGCTTTGGGTTTGTTGGCCAGTTGTGTTGTTCTTGGAATTCTCTGGAAGGTATTTAAATCTTGTTGTTTCAGAATACCTGTGTTATCCTAGCACAATCAGTTTATGCAGTATTAATGAGCATCAACAGGGGAATAGTTTCAGGTCTCTTGCCTACAAAACTTAGTTTTAAAAGTTTTCTTAACTTCTAGAAAAGCTAACATTTGATATTGTAGTGTGAGAACACTTAGCACATAAAAACATTCCTTTGGTAAATATATCAATAAATGTTGAGGGTAATTTTCTAACTAAAATTATATGAGAAATAACCTCTTGCTGGATGTACGGTTTTCCTTCTCTTTGTGGCTTGTAAAGCCTGGTAGTGGATTTTCAGTTAATGCCTTCGGCTACATGAAAAAGAAGTTTGACCAAGAATGTTGAGAATTCCTTTGGTGCCCAAAAAGGAAATATGAGGACTCTGGAGGCTGATGAGAGAGATGGAAAATGGGGAAGCCATAAACATCATGCTGATTCCTGCATTTGATTTTATTTTCTTTTTAAAATAAGCTCGAATTTGAGCACTATTACAGAGCAACAAGTTAACTTTCTAATACTTTCAAGTTTAATGCAAGCTAGTGTTCCTTCAGTAAAAAGTATGTATAGGTACATGGATTCATTTTAGCTCTATGACTTTAAAAGTTATTTAATACACAGTTTTCATTGGCTGTAAACTAAAATTGATAAGAGTAAGTGCCAGGTTTTTTGTTTTTTTTTTTTTAATTTACCAAAACTAATCATACTTGTAATTCTGTAAAATTATAGCCTAGTCGGTATATTCTTGATAATTAATGTCATTATCTATGGAATGTGTATGTGCATGTGTGTTTGAGAGTGCGTGTGTGTGTGCGTGTATATGTGTGTGTGTGTGTGTGTGTGTGTGTGTTATGATGGGGAAAATATGGGTTGTGGGGAAGAATGGCATTTTGATGAATCACAGGAAATAGTAAATTATGTGGATTCCACATAGTTCCCAAGGCTATGACAAAGATTTTACTTCTGAAATTCATGAACCAAGGTCCAAAGGGAGCTTGGGTGGAATTACAATTCAAATGGTTTACTTTGGGAGGAGTACAGGGTGGGGAGAGAATTAGAATTTCTGTACACTTTTTTCCAACAAAACCCATCCTCACAGTCATATTTAAAGAGAGAATACAAACTTTCATATGAAAAAATGCCTAGTAGTGTGAAGCATTGAAGCATTCAAGATGATAATGACTTATAAAAATGTAGGTTGGTGATCACAATAATACCCTATTCAAAACATTTCAGGGAAGATGATGACTGCACTGGGCAAGGCTGCCCTTAGACACAAAACGTGATGATGTAAATAATAAGAAATGAGTTACAGATTCGTATACTTGCCATGCACTGAGTTTCAGAGTCTTTTTATACATAAAGTTGAAAATTTTATTTTTTTCTAGCTTGGAGTTCTTGTTTTCCTTTCATTTCAAGTCTCTTGGTTGGCTTGTCAATTAAGCTAATGAAGGCTGAAAATAATTCCCCAAAGGGGATATTGAGCTAAAACATTTCAGGCAAAAATCATTTCTAAGACCTTTAATCTAGTCAGGAAATATTAATAATATGCAAGTGGGGTTATGCATAAAAGGAACGCCATAAAATGGTACATTGTTCCTAGTGCATATAGTCAGACAAAACACTGCCTTTACTGTCTCCAGAAAATGAGAGATAATTTATGCAGTTCATCAACAAGCTTTATTATAGTGCTGCATATTTGTGGCAGACCTAAGGCCGTGGGAACGCCAGTCAGTCCTTAAAAAAAAGGGGGGGGGGAGCTAAATCAAATCCCGCTTTATTTTTTAAAAGGGGTAAAATACAAAATGGAAATATAGTTTATAGTCTCTGCTTTTCAGTAATACGTAGAATAGCAATTGGCAGAAAATAAAACTGTCCAACTCTCTGAGTTCTAATCTCCTCCCAATTAAGCGAGGTCACAGATTGGGGTTTCACTTTCAGTAGCAAATTGAGGCTTGATTCCGAAATTGGAATGTCCATGCCTCACCCAATAATCAATCTTTAATAAGAACACACACGAACGTTTAGCTGTGCCTTCCCTCTAGTGCACATCTCTAGCAATATGGACTCCCCAGTGTAAGGGGAGAAGCAGGACGCTGTCTTTTGTCTTTTTTCCTCAATCCCTTGAACTGACTCATTTCTGAGTGCTCCTATTAAGAGGGAGAGGGGCAGGGGCAGAGAAGGGAGAGAGGAGGAGAGGCAAGGCAGCGGAGCAGTTTGGTCCTGAGATGACTTTGCCCGCTTGCTTCTCTTTGCTGCTTGCGGATTTTTCCAGGGTTTCAGAAGACTCCACGGTGCATGTTGGGAAGCAAAGCTGTGAGGTTGGTGGTACATTTTCCTCCAGCTTCTGCTCCTCCTTAGCCTGCTGGTCCCTCTGAATTCTCTTTGCAGGAGTCTTCAGCCTCCAAGTGGTTCCTCCTGACGGGAAATGGGAAAACTTCCACCTGACTTTTTCTTCTCAGTAACCCAAATCTTGTTCTGGGAGGATACTCATCCTTATCCCACTTACCATGACTCCAACAAAATCTGATTATGTAGAATGATTCGCCCCCACCCTCCTCCCACCCCCATCTCACTTCCACTGTTTCCAAAGCAGCTTCATCAGTTGCTCTTTTTATCTTACACATATTCACATGGGAATCGATCACCATCCATTTTGCCCCATTAACTGAGGGGACTCCCAGTGAACTCTTAGGATTACTTCTGAAATTCTTGTCTCTTAAGTTGAGATTTAAGCACAGAACAATTTCCTCCAAACAGGTCTCTTTCACAGCTCATTCCTTCATCTGTTACCGTATCGTGCATTAATTTTTAAACCCGAGTGTAGAGTTAAGGTTATTTACCCAACTCTATCATTCTACACCGACATTTTGCCTATGCTATTTCAGAGTGGCCTTGAAGAAATTAGCTGTCTGCTTTCAGTTTTATCTTCCTGTCTCGGAATAATCTAGTTTAACATACTGTTAAAATGAATTAAGTTCAAATTGTCTTCAGTATCCTGTTTCTCTGTGAACCTAGCCCAACAATTCCTATCTATTCATATGCTTCTAAGTGTTCATTTAAACATTTTATGAAGGAACTTTTTAAGTTTTCATTTTAAAATTGTGCCTTAATGATTAAGAGTGGATCGATCTATCCTCTCTCTCTCTCTCTATCATGTGTCTATCTTTAATTATTTGTTCATTATTTATTTTTGTAAACTTTACAAATTGAGTTAGAATTGATTTATTTTAGAGGTTACCAACTTAGTTACAAACAATTCCAGGTATGGATTAATTTCATCTCCATGGAATGAAATAATTAACAAGTAAGTTTCAGTTAATTTGCCACAACTAAAATAAACACAGGCTTTATTGTATCTTAATATATTTTTCATTTGATAAAATTGTACCTGTACCTAGTATATGCAAGACACTCCAATAGGTGGTACAGTGCTGACCTAGGGGGCTAGAACTAAAACACTTCTGCTGGAACAAAGATTGTGGTTTTGTTGTAAGACAAGTTGTTTGCTAAGGATGAGCCTTAACATCACACCTGTTAAGAGACTTGTTGTCTTTAAGTTAGTAATTGATTATTTGTTGAAATAATGTAAAATGTAATATTAAGTAACACATTTTCTACTTAATATTAAGATATGTGAAGAGGAAGCAATAAATGACTTAGAATCTACTAAACACACACACACA
>PVHY01003576.1:0-53040 GCA_004024945.1 Uropsilus gracilis | reverse complement strand
TGTTACCATTATAGGTATACATCATATACTTATATTTGCATTATGCATATAGTAATAGATTTGCATACTTTGGAGTGTGTATGTGACTTTTTTCCTTTATTCCTCAGTTCAGCATTTTATTTCTCCTACAACTCTTCCTCATTAAAAAAAAAAATAGTGATAGGGTATTCTTTGAGATATGATATTCCTTGAGATAGTGAGATATGATAGTATCATTAACTATTTACTCATGATAGATGTTTCCATGACTAATATAATTGCTACGTAATAAATATAATATTATGAAGTAAATATTCATAATAAATATTATGAATCTTGGGGTGTGTATTCATGGTAATTTCTAAGAGTTGCTGTACTTGAGAACCCCGAGTTTCTGTTATTTTAGTAGATAGTGAACTTGTCTATAGAAATTAATCAGACATTTATAATTTAGCCAACACAGTTGGGTTTGTGTTTTCTCATAACCTCTCTAACATTTTGAACACTGAACTTCCAAGTTTTTGTCAAACTGAAATGTGAAGTATGTAACCTCATTGCTTTGTTATGCAATTCTTTTATTATAATGAAGGTCAAGTCTTAGTTTGTTCATCATTTGTGTATTTTTCTAAGAAACTTACTGTTCTCTATGTAATTTTACTTTGAATTGTATGTTTATTAGTGATATTTTGAAATATTGGTAAATTAAAGAAATAACTTCCACATCTGTCATAGCATTGCATATTTTCTCCTGAATTTGTTTTCTACATTTTGGTTTTGTATTTTTTGCCATAAAGAAGTTTAAAACATTTGTGTAGTAAAACCTACACTTTTTTTTGATACCTCTTCATTTTTACATCCAATTAAAACAGCTCTCCCACTCAAAGATTAAATATAAAGCAACTCACTTCCATAGACATTTGCTTTTGTTTATTTTTGTGTAAAAAAGTGAAATGTTCATGTGCACATACACAGTGCAAATACAGATATATATGAACATTAGTCCATAGAATAAACTTGTACATGTGTACAGTTTAGAAATTATATATATTTTGATAAATTCAATCCACTAAGTTTTTGTCCCAATATTAATTATTGAATAATTCTTTCTACATTTGAAAATTTAGTTGTATCATGAATTTAATTTCCACATGTCAATTTAAAATTTATGTGATGAATTTAATTGCTTTATGTTCAAGAAATATTTCTGAATTTTTCTCTTTTGCCCTATATACTATAAATTCATACTTTCTCCTCCCAAAACAATTTTATGATTAGCTATGCACATTTTAAAACTATTTGCCCAGTTTAATCTTCAGTTAAAATTTTTTTCCACTTGTATTTTCTCCTTTTTCAGAAGTAAACATGTTGGTATGTTCACAAATGTAAACAATTTTGTGGATATTTTAATGGGGCCTGCAGTGCATTTATGGATAAAGTTTGAACATTTTGACCACTTTATGCTACCCTACCTTCCTTTTATAGTGCATGGTATATCCATTCACTGAAATATTCTGTGGTATGTGGCAGAAATATAAATTTTCTTCAGATAAGCAATGAAATTTTGTTTCGATTTATAGCTAGTGTTTTACAGTTTAGCATCTTCTGAGAAATTATTTTTCTCTTAATTGTGTTTTCTACACTTGAGTGATAATTTTGTATTTATACATGCTTTTTGTTTCTAATATATTTTAAGTTGATAGTCATAGCTTTCCTTGAAGCATAATCACAGCACCTAGAATTAATGATAACTATATCGCCTGTTATCCTATTTATATAACTTTTCTTTATCTTGTCTTTTCTGCTTTATCTGGTGCCTGAAGAGCATTATATATTTTATATCTCATAAAATATTCATATAAATATAACATCATATGCTATAAAATTATGGCATTTTTCTATTATTATTGAATCCTATTAGCCACATGATGGTGTTTAACAGGGTATATGTGTGTATTGTATAAAACAGGTAGATATGCGGATTACTCTAGTTTTTGGATTTGAACTCTGTGCCTCTTCTGTACTGGTTGATATATACTGGTTTTGTTTAGATTCATAGAAACATTTGTTTCTTAAATAGCTGTCAGCTTCTTTCTTTGCTTGACTGCAGCTGGGCATTTTTGCTCTTCCTTTACTTCTATAATTAGGTTTGTGGGAAGGAAGATTTTGAAATCATGTTTTATTCTGCAATCTGAAACCAGAAGTCCTGGTGGGAATGTTTTAATAATTCATCTTGAAATCTCTGTATAGCAAATCAAATAGAGTTATGTATTTTCACTTGATGATTTTGCTAATGGGATCCTAATATTAACAACTTAAGAAACCAAAACCAGCCAAAATATTTTAAAACAACATAGCTAATTATTTCTTGGAAATTCTACCAAAATGCATTTGGACTTTGATGAGATAAAATTACAAACCAAAAAGAAAAATCAAAACATGTATTTTAATGTCAAAAATTTCTTATTAGCAATACATCAGTGATGAACATGCACATTTATTTTAAGGATAAACCAAAATTCCTTTATTTTACTTTTTAAAAGTTTTTTTCAGCTTTATTTTTTATTGATTGTGCATATATATCTGTATTATATATATGTGTATGTGTGTGTGTATATATGTATATATATATATATATATATATATATAATGACACCATTGTCTACCCCTGAGGTTCTCCCATCACCTTATCTCCTATGAACCATCTCAGTCTTTTATGCCCTCCCCCTCCCTCATTTCCTTCCTCCTCCCCTTTCTCATCTGTGTTTCAGCTTTATATATTTATATTTTTCTTGTTCATTTTTGTTTGTTTGTTTGTAGAAGCAGATGAGTTCTTCATCTGAATTGTGCAACATTTGAAATCACATTACCTGACTTTGATTAATATTGAAACCAATTTGTCAACAAGTCTAGTCTTAAATAAGGGGTTTTCTTTTCCTGATTTTTTAAGTTAATTTCATAAGTAAAGTCTCTTATGAAATTCTCCTTAAACTTGCTCTTACTATTGTTAGATTTTAATATTGTATTGACTAATTACTATATTTACTATTAATTGCTGTTGTATTGATTAATGGCTGAAGTGTTTAATTCATCACTATTTTTATCATTTTCATCCAAATGTTACAGAAGGAATACTCATACATTTGAAAATTTGCTTGTTATTTTATTTTTTTCTCTGCACAGGTATATGTATGAATGTTGTACATATTTGTACATTAATTTCCGCAAGTATTTATGCCCACAAATATTCATGACATCCTAAAATTTTGTTCATTATGGTGTGAAATGTAGTTTTCAGGTATGCAATATTTTGCATCATATATAATGTCATCCCTTTCTCTCTGTGTGTGTGTGTGTGTGTGTTTGTGTAGGTCTGTATGCCCTCTATATAGCTAGTTTAGTTCTCAGGTGCTTTCATGGAGTTAAAATAAGAGGAGATGGATGAGACATCTAGTCAATGGTTTCTGACTCAGCAGTCATGATGCATTAATTGCAGGCACCTGGGCATTCATTGCAGACACCAAGCAGAGTGCATACTGACCAAGAGGAAGTACTCTTGCCTGCTTATTCAGTCAAGGCAAGACTTTGGCCAGTAACACTTTCCTGGGAGACCGCATGTCTCCCGGTTACTAATGCAATACTCATTCTCTGTCTGGCTATGTTCAAAGAACTTTACTACATTTTTATAAACAAACCCATATATGATATATTATTTATCACCCACTCTGTTTTCAGATGGGAAATTGAGGCATAAGACATTTAAATTATTTGTCTAGTTAACTTAAGTGCAAATCAAGATTTGAAATAAGTAGTTTGATTTCAGAGCTCATACTCTACTCCACAGTAGCTGTAGCTCATTCGTTACCTGTGTCATGATTATTCACTTAATTAAATGAGTTCCTGCCAGATTCCTGTTATCTGAATAAGGAGTTCTGCCAGTCATGCCTACTTTTCTGTCCTTAGTGATATCAGAATGCCTGGCATGGGCAGAAAATTTTTAATGGTCTATATTTTAAATTGAATTAAAATCTTGTCTTTATAATACCACTTTTCTTAGGGCTTCTTTATACACATGCTTCATAATAAACTTAGAAAAGATGAGGTTTGGTTAAAGAAAAGTCAGTAAAGAAAAAACAAATGTGTTATTTCTTTAACAGAAATCTTTTCTGTTATACTGCTTAATTCACATTTATCATCAATGTATTTTAGAATTTTTATGGCAAACAGCTATTCTAATAACATGGAGCTCCCTAAAACCCTACTCACGCTTTTAGTTAAAGAAGGTGAATCTTACCAAAAAAGTGTTCACAGTGAAAAAAAAATGGAAGCTCTGGTCATCTTCTCTGATGACACTTGTTTAATTAGAAAACACAGTTGCATATTTGCTACATCCCAGAGAAAACATACTACTCATTATAACAACATTTAGTCTTCCAAAACTCAGTGACTCTACAATATGCTCCTTTGTTTCCAAAATCAAAGGAAAGTTTTGGGTAAATGGCAATTCCTTTATTTTCCAAAGAATAAATCATTATGGAAAATTACCAAAAAAATAATTTACAAAATCTAGAAGCCCAGGTCTTCATTCTTTATGTTCAATCGTTTGATAAGGGTATCAACCTAAAACAGCCATCCCAATCAAGATAATAACAGTTGCATTTTATTCTTTTTTTTTTCAATGTATTTTCCCTTTAATGGGAAACTTAGCTTCACAGAACCCAAACATTAGAAAGTTAAAATAATTTTTTTATTTTGTTGTCATTATAAGACACAACAGAATCTAGCATAAGTCAAGGAAATCCATTCATATTGCAGGTCCTTCTCCAAGAACCATCATTGTTATATTATTCCCATTTAGCAAACTATTTGGTCAAATTTAGTAATTCTTCCTTCTGGTGTGATTTCAAATTCAGTGACATCTTCCAGTACCATAATGACAAAGTCATCAAATCCTAGAATAGTGCCAATGCCAGGTTAGCTGCTGGAGGTCACCGCGCCGGCTCCAGTTGCATTTTATTCTTCCAGAAAATATTTGTCACATATTCCCCAACAGCCTATTTTGTCTAAAACCACCCTTCATCAAGCACAAATGATTGCTATCACAAAACTAAATTCTGCCTGTACTACTAAAACTTCATATAAACCTTATAAAAACAGAACTATATGGAAAGAACTGTAATGGTGGTCACTTTTGGTTTTCTAAGTGCTGCTACTTGACTTCATACTAGGTTTGTCATCCAGAGAAAATATATTGATGAAGTATGACCAGTAGAATTCACAACTGAAGTAACGTTGAATGCAGGAATTTCAGGATGTTTTCATATTGTTACTGAGAAATAGGTCTTGTACTAGAATTTTCTCTGGCCTTTGTGCATTCTTTCTTCCTTTTGAATGACTGCTGTGTGCGGTGGTTTCCTAAGCCTCTCAGTTGAGTTGTGATGGGAAAATATTTTTACTCCATGTTGTGTAGTCCTAGTGGTAAATCTATTGGCATCCAGCTGTCAAGCAATTGAATCATTATAATTCTTCAGGATATTATTTCTTAGGCAATTTATTGAGGCAAGAAATCTTCTGAAGAAATAGTGTCTTTCAGGTTGTTTGGTTAGTCTCTTTCCACTTGTTAAGGATAGTCCAAAAGGTGACTTCTGTTACTTTCATTCTGTTGAATCAATTTCTTGATTGCCCTAACCATTATTGCTGAATATGCCTGTGAAAATTTCTAGAACATCGGGGTAGACAATGACGTTTCGTGTGTGTGTGTGTATGCACAATCAGTAAAAACTAATAATTTCAGTGTAAAAAAAATTTCTGGATTTCTTTATATTTATTTATTTATAGTAGATTTGGGGTAGGGATGCCAGAAAGAATTAGGAATAGATTGCACCTTGTGTTTGCTTATTTTGTTGACCAATACCTTCACGGTATGTAATCACAAAGACACAAGCAAGACCTGTTTACTATGTAGTCTAATACCTACACAAGCCATTTAATGCAGTGTTTTGTGAAATATAAAAATGGAAAAAAATCAAGTGGATGTACTACATAGTGAAAATATACCTTATTACAAAATCTGTGTTCCAGTAAAAAGCAGTGTGAAATCCTTTTTTTGCTACAAATGTCTATATAGAGCATCTGATGTGAGCATAAATGAACAGAAATAGTTTCTTACATAGATGATTTAGACTAAGTCAGAAAAATATTGGTGGGAATTACCATTCTGAAATATTAATCAATATTTTACACTTATTGATCACCAGTTTAGTATTTCTACTTAAATAATTATGTGTATCTATATAAAAGAATACATGTGCACGGATGTTTATAATAGACGTGTTGGAAGCCACTAACTGCCCAAAGTGGAAGGGGTTGGTTAATAGTACATGACATTGAACATTTTCAGATTTATTATTGACTTTAAAATTCATGTGAAAGAATTCATATAGAAAGATAATATCAAATAAAATATTTAACGGTGTAAATCCTTAAACACTGCAATTGCTTGGGAACCTTGGAATTCAGAGAAGGGTGGTAAAATCCAGAAAGACAAACTTTAAGAGATCTATTGGTTACAGATCCTCAGTTCTATATTATAGCTAAGAAGTGCATTCCAGCAACTCTTATCTAGGATTTCTCATGCTTCAAGAGCAAATTGTGTTTAGTGAAAATGCCTAAATATTTTAATTGGAGCTTGCTGGCCAATGTTGGATTCATTTCTGAGGAATATGTATGAAGGTAGCTAGCAGCAAAACAGCATAGATATGATCAGTCTTGAACTATTTTCACATACTTCATATTTTCCTATCTATAAAAGGATGCCTTAGAAACAGCCATGAAAGTCCTTCTGGAATAACCCAATCTCTGCAGCCTTATTAGATGCACAGACATGTGTCTCCTGATGAGAGTCTCATGCTGTGAAAGTCATTAGAATAATAAATTAAACTTCTCTGTACACTGGCTTTCTGAGCTTCAGGTACATATTCCTTTTATGCTTTTTCCATTTTCCTGTAGCTTGAAGTATTGGGATTGTCGACCTATTTCTTCCTCCAAAGTTTTGCCAGCATAATGAGTTCATGGAGTCACTGATGCCTAAAATAACTTGTGGAGTTTGGATTGTAATAGCTCTTTACTGTCCCCCTTAATCCCAATTTCTAAGAACTCAGTCAAAAGATAAGACCTAATTAATGAAATAGACTTTGCAAGGGCTAAAATTAACGACTACGTAAAATACATCTTAATCTTTGTATTAGTGTATGACCCCAGCTTCCATTAATATCAATATCAAAATCATCCAATAACAACTATTTATACATATGGAAATCATCACATTCAAATGCAATTTGCTTTAAAAAATTTTATGGTAGCAACATTGGTTTATAGCTTTCTATAGGTTACAGAGTATAGTTTGACATTTGAATATGATACTATGATTGCCATTAAAATCTAGTGCTATGCATCACCATATTTGAAACCTCTTTTTATGTAATTTGCTCATCCCTGAACCCCCTTTGCCTGAACCCCTTACCCTTTGGTAACAAACATTTTGTTCTCAAAAATCTAAGTTATTTATTTATTTTGTTTGTCTTTTTGTTTTGTTTTGTTTTTTTAATAGACTAGGTCTTGCTAGTTTCCCGGGGAACCGCAGGCTCACTTTACCCAAGGACCACTGACTCAAGTGATTCCCAGCTTCAGCCTCCAAGGTAGCTGGGATTACAGGCACACAAAACCATGCCCAGCTATTTTTTTGTGACTAGGTCTTGCTATGTTGTCCCAGGTGGGTCTTGAACCTATGGACTCAAGTGATTCCTAGTCTTGGCCTCCCTTTCTATGCTGGGATTAAAGGCACACACCACCACTCCCAGCTACTTTATTTCTTCTAAATTTTTGGTGTACAGCTTTATATTTCAACATCAACAAATGCTACTTTATGATCACCATTGAAAGAGTACTTTCCATCTACCGTCAAACTATTGCAGTTTTCACAAAGAAATTATTGCAAAGCTCTTGGTCATAACAAAGGGCAGTTTCTCTAAGTCGAACACTGTTTGTAAAAGGACTTCGAAAACATGCAATTTTACCATTTTTTACCATTAAGCTTTTGCTTTTAAAAGAAAACACATCAAAAAGCTTTCGGGAGGTGTATATTGCTTATAATGTATATAAATGTTTAAGGCATTGGTATCCATTGTAGGGTATTATCATAGTAAACCATTTTTCCATCATTCCAATATTTGTTAGGAAGCATTACTCTTCTCCCTTTATCAAAGAAGAACGAAACATAGTTATAAGTGGTGAGACATATTTGGATCTTCAAAATAATTTGGCAGTAAAATTGGGGAAGGATATTATATTGATAGGAAATACACACAAAGCAAAGTAGAACACAGACTTTCTTGGTGCTGTTTTTTCATGTATTCTTTCAGCCTGTATTCTTTGAAAAGATAACCTTTCTTTGTTTTGCCTAGATATCTATGTCTTCCTTTATTTCTCTTAGGATATCATGTCTATTGCATGAACTTCCTTTCAAAATTCTCTTTCATTTCTATTTATACATACATAGACTTACCTGCTATAATTTCTCTGTGTGAAGAAAAGTCATTAACATTCCCACTCACTAGTGCCCTTTATCCTATTGTTAAGTCTCTTGAACCCACACACTTCTCTGCACTTCTTGAATAGTATAATGCTATTTGTGTGTATGTGTGAACTGTGTGTTGCTTTTCATACTATAATGTGGAGAAAGGGGAAAGAAATGAGAGTTGAAACAACTTTCACCTTTTAGAATAATCCCTGCTTTTTATGCATATAAATTTGGCACAGGTAAAGTTATATACTCTTTGTAAAAATGTCGGTGAAATCAGGTTTAATTATTTTAAGATGTAAAAAAAAAAGAAATATAGGATTATGTTTGGTGTCAGTTTTGTTAACAGTGCCATGTGAACAATACCTAGTCACTCAGAGCTATGTTAAGCTAATGGAAAATATTTTTGTAAAATTATTAATCTAATGAGAGGTATCTCTAACTATGTGTTTCTGAACTTGACTCAAGGGAATTTGGTATTTGGGGGCACACACACTTTACTTACACATCTTTGCAAAGAACAAATCAATTACTTTGAACACAAGGTTAAACTCTGCTCCCTGTATTCTTTTTTATGCAGCTAGGTGATGCCACTTTTAGATGATCTTTACTATTGTTTCTTCTTCTACAACATAAAAAATGAAATTGAAAGTCAGAGTTTACTAGAAAAGCATTTTGATCTTTGATCAAGTAATAAAACAATGATAAAGGTTAATTGGCAAGCCAGATGTCTGAGTGGGAGAATCATTATATAGAAAAGAAAAAGATATTTGGAAACACATGGAAAAGCACACTGTTAAAGACTACTAATTGGTGTATATTATCCAGTGAGAACTGTTTAAAAATCATTCCTCAGTTAAAAATACAAACTTTTTAGGGAGTTCTTAAGGTGATTAAACTGTCAATCATGTGACTGTATATATAAATGCATATATATATATAAATTATGCATCTCTGTTTAGTTTCTATATATAATTATAATATATTTCAAAGAAAAATTGCATTCATTTTATCACTAATTTGAATTTAAAAGCAATTATTCTAATTATAATAATATATAATTGTACTATTTATTTGCATCTATATGATAAAGTATTTCTCCACTATGACTTATGTTTGAGAAAGTAATTTAATAAACTAAAAAACAAAGTGTGATAAAATTATAATAAAAGTAATACATAGTGCTTATATATGTCTGTATCTGTATAGAAGAGAGAGGGAGTTAGAAATAAATACTAAGAGGGAAAAAAGACAAAAAACACTTAATGTCACATAAAGGCAATGCAATAGTTAATAGCAACACTGCTAGTATGAGGAATTTATTTTTGTAAATTTTCTATATGAAAACTTTGTAATCTTTATAATCAAGAAAACTCAATAAATGTTATTTAATTTACTAACAAGGCATATAAACACTAAAAGGATATGGAACTTTAATAAATTTCTAAACATTTTTATATTTTTTGTATGGCTTCCTGTAATTCCAACATTTTTCTATAAAGAACAAATATTACTTTTAGAGAAAAAGATGGTTAATTATTTTTAAAAAGACACAAACAATATTCTCCTATTCCTAATCAAATATTTTGGTGAAACTGGAAAAATTAAACACAGTAATGCACTTTCTTTACAACTAGATTATTCCTAATCAGGAAGGACAATAGTGCACTTTATTTTATTATGTTTTCTTCCTCTGCTCTAAGCAGCAAATGAAAGGAAATATTGAGGGTATGTTCAAACATCCATAAAACAGTGATCAAAATGTCAACTTTGATAGTAAGAGATTGACTGCTGCATCTTTATTTTAGACATAGAGACCACTTTGTGCTTCAAATTCGCTGAAACTGTAACTAGTTCTTCAAACCATGCATTAGCCAGAGAATTACAATATGTGTCTTTGTGTCTGGATTTGGAATACTCAATTGACCATCAATTTATCTAACACTTTTTTTAATGGAGAAATTTCATTGTGAAAGAATTCTAACTTGTAATTTAGTTTAAAATGTTAAAGCATTGTTTAAAACATTGAATAGAGTTTGCTGTGAACTAGTCAACACCGTTTGATCACCGAAAAGTATGGAACAGCCATTGCTGAAGTATGAAATGCTGAAAGTAGAGCCAGTTGGTCTATATTTATCGAGTCTATAACTAGGGTGCAATTTTTTCACCACCTAATTGCTTGAATTTGTGAATTCTGACAAACTTCAATTTGAGCTGTCTTTCATAAAAATCCAGAAAATGGAAGCTTAGGAGAGATTGTTTAAAGAAGGTAAATTTTTCACTTTTAGTTTCAATAGAGCAAAGAAAACCATAGGTTCTCTTAAATTTCTTAAATCTGTGACATCCCCAATTTGTCTTATATATATTTTATAATCTCACAGTTATGCATAGAAGTTCAGGTGGAACTTATTAAGACAATGTCTCCAACCAATATCATCCCTCCTTAATACACACACACACACACACACACACACACGCACGCACACGCACACACACACATACACAGGTTAAAGGTGGTGGGAGGAGAGAGGCATTGGAAAAATGCATTTGAGTTAATTAAAGAAACTTGAAATTTCCTTTCAACTCTTTGGGCATGGTTGGCTATTTTTTATATTAATTTAATTTATTTGTATATATTTTACATCATTGTATTCCCTGGGGTTCTCTCACCACCCTATCACCCTAGTGCTGTCATTCCAATCCTCTGTGCTCATCCCCTCCCTAACATCTGGCACCCACCCCTCACCCTCCAGCTGCATGCTTTAGTTTGGTTGTTAGCTTGTTTTCACTTTTCCTTTTGACTTTTGTTTGTTTTCCCTATAACCCATTTATAAGTGAGACCACCTGGTTTCTGTTTTGTTTTTTTTTTCCTGTCTTATTTCTGCTAATTTGATTCTTTCTAGATTCATTCATATTATATCAAATGCTTCAAATTTGTCATTTTTAATTGATGAATAATATTCCACTGTGTAAAATATACTACATCTTTTCATCCAATCATCTGCTTTGGGTTGTTTCCATGCCCTCACAATTATAAATAGTGCAGCAATAACATCCGAGGACAGGTATCCTTTTGTATTAGTGTTTTGGTATCTTTTGGGTAGATTCTTAGAAGAGGAATTGCTGGGTCAAATGGTAGTTGCCCATTTTGGGGGAGCTATGTGCTATTCTTAACATCGTAAAATGGTATCTCATTGTGGTTTTAGTTTGCATTTCCCTGATTATTAGTGATGTTGAGTAGTTGGGTTTGTGTTGAGAAAGGAGGAGATATGAGGCTGTCTAGTGGATAAGTGCCCCAGAGATCAGATTTAAGTGGTGTAAGGAAATTTGGGGAACTGCTATGAAATGAATTCCTAGACCTAGCATTGAGTATAATTAAAATGCTTATTTATGTTCAGTTAAAAGGTCCCAAAATGGTGACAATAGAGATTTAAAGGCAGTCATTCCTATCACATTGTCTAAGGCCAATTCTGATATATGGAGATAACTTTGCTCAGTTTCAAAACAAAAGAAACACCTCTGCCTGAAACTTCAGTTCTAAACCTCCAAGGCTCTGACTTAATTAATCTGAAGATACAATGCAGACACCACCATTTCTTTCAGATGTCATTTTTTGAAGTCTGAATTTATGTCTCTAACAAATAGCCCAGAGAAATGTCTTTGTGGTTTTCCTTTCATACGTTCATGGATGACAGACAGACAGCCCTTGTGACATGAGCTTCTGGGGAGTCTTTTTAATTGACTCATCTACAGAAATAAAGAACTTGAACATCCATGTTTTCTGCTATTTATTGTCTTCCTGATAGACTTTTCTCACAGGAAGGGGAGTAGATTATGATGTCATTTGTCATTTGATTTCAACTCAACTTTGTTGAGTCTGTGAACCCATTTGTGGTATAGTCATATTTGACCCTGTACCTTACAATGTGAATTAAATTGATATGGATATTTTAGTGAAGCACTATTCAGGTTGAACATTTTCTGTAAGACAACCTGTTTTAGGATTCTAGTGTCCTGGTAGATAATATTGCTTTTGATAATCCACTGGACTTTCCAAAATTTAATTGTCTTAAAACTATGTCCGCCTCTTGGGTTTTCATGTTCAGCTTATAAGTCATAGTCAGACCAAACCTTTCTATTGGTTAATGGTGATATAAACCTGGTTGTTCTGCTCATGCAAGTCATAGCCTCAGACTGTCTAATAAATCACCAGAGGAGGAATAATTAAAAGCTTCTTTCAGTTCTATTATTAAATCACCAAGGATGCCTGGACCCTGCTTCTAGATGTGCTATAATTTATACTATTACTGTGGATGGTTTTGGTTTTCTAAAAATAATAAATGACCCAGTGAATAACATTTGGCCAGAGGCATACAAGAAGCAATCTATACTGTATAGATTTGTTCAATGGCATTTAAAAGACCTTGATTAGAATTCAGTCTGGGCTGGAGTGATGAGAATGCTGTTTACTGATGACTGTTTGAAGTGATCCTATGCAGCAAAGGCTGGAAGGATTCACAAACAGAAACATTTCTTACCTCCAGTGACTGGAGGAGCTGACATAAGAGAGTGGTATCGGAATGTTTGAATGTCATGATTGCTGATGCCATTTTCATGTTTTTGTTTTCTTGCTCCCTTTGTTTGCTCAGAGCACAGGCAATGAGCTGGATCAACATTCCCATGATGCTGTGCCCTGACAGCTTTTTTGAGGAAATGATGGCATTTGTACACAGAGTAGGATATATTCTCTGCCATAACAGTTTCACCTACACCTGGGTTCCTGTCAGCTAATCTAACATATTTAGTGTTTTAGGATAGGGAGGGTTTGCTAAGATGGTGCAAAGGAAAGGAAAGGCAGGTGCAAAGTAATACTTTAAAGATTTTAAGGTTTGAAAGTTCAGCTTTACAATGGAAATAGACATTTGATTGGTTTCATTCATTTGTAGATAGGGGAATCTCTTGTGCAGAAAAAGCAAAGTATGTACTTCATGTTTTAGGCAAACATTTCACCAGGATATGATTTAAAGTATGTATCTGCAAAACTGTGCTGAAAACACATATATGTTCTCACTGCTCTCATTTAATTGAGAGATAACATGCACAGATAACCACTTTGAATCATGTTGTTGTTATTGACTGTGATTGTGTGAATGAGTTTGAGTGCCTGAGAGAAGCATATGAGTGTGTATTTGTGTATCACATGAATGGGAGATATGGGTGGCACAGAGGATCATGTGGATTCAAGAAGGCTTTTTACTTAATGGAAAGATCCAGGACTTCATAGGAAGATCTATGCCTTTATGGAAAGATCCAGGATGAGCTGGAGGTGAAAATCTGGAAGAATTCAGAAGTCAAGGCTGCAAGCTTGACTAATCCAGAGTTTGGAAAACTAGGCAGTGGTTTCAGTCTGCTCCAGGTACAAAGAGGTCTTTTTGAATGATTTTCCCAAAGGTTCATCACCTTTAAAGGACTCTTTCTTTCCTTTATTCATCAATCTTTTGGACATTTTTAAATAACAAACATATCAGTAATATCAATATTCTCTTGGGTGTAATGGATTCAAAGATCACAGAAATGAAGACAGTCCAGAATCATATTGTAAGAGGCAAGGGACACTCAAAGAAGCATATATAAATTTTCAGCTATTACCACTAGTGTTACAACTATAAATGCACTAAATAGTTAAATTGTGAAAGCTTATCAAAATATTGTTTTCATTTTGAGAGAGTAAAATATATTGTTTAAAAATAACTTTATTCTTAATTGTTATTATTTATGTGCTAAACAAACTTTAATGTCATTATTTTCCCCTTCTGACAAATAAGACAATAACTTGTAAATAATCTTGTAGGAATGTTTCAGAAAATTTAACATTGCAAAGTAATGTAAGAAATTTAACAATGACTTTTTTTTGAGTCAAAATTCTTAATATCTCCATGAACTGATAAACAGCTAAATAGTCCTAGTTGCTTTTTAAAAATTGCAATGTTTCTCAAGTGTTGGCTTTCTTTTCTTACTCTCAATTTTATTTGTTGTTTCTCTAATAAAAATATCTCTGGGAGACCAAGCACATTTTTCTTCTGGAGTGGAAAAAAAGAAACCATTAATTGAGATGTCTACTCAACCTAGAATTACCGTTTTGCAAATCAAAGCAAAGCAAAACAAAACAATCAAAACAAAACAAATAAAAAACTGTCTTCAGGTTTACCCATCTATAAAATGGATATGATAATAGGACCTACCTCACAGGTGCATTGTGATGTTGCAATGAGAAGAAAAATGTGCTTGCAGTCATTGAAACAGTGCCTTAGAATATTTTAAATGTTCGGTTTTGGTAGCTCTATTTGGTATTTATATATTAGTATACCTAAATAAAAAAATTCAAAACATGCAGGAAAAAATTTTAAGATGTGAATACATAGCTATTTCTGAATTTTTAATTCTGTGAAACAGGTGGTTTGATGTTACTTTCTGAATCGGTGGATGAGCTTTCTCTGGCTCAAGGAGGCTGCCACAGGCAGTGATGAAATCCTGGTCACACTGTGTGATCATCTTGAATTCTCTCTACTGGTTGATTCCAGAACCTGACAATCATATGCAATTCAGTGAATTCTCTTTACTCATCTTTTCCATAGAAGCAGACTCTGAAATGGGGCATAAAAAGGGGGAAGGAGTGTGCATAATGTTGGGGCATGCCAAGGATAATTGTCTCCCTGAAAGATATTCTGACTTCCCCATAATACCAACTGGGTGTTCTCCCTAACCTTCTGACTGCACATATGTGATGAATAATTGTGATTTAGTAACAGAGAGTGAATGGAAATGGAACAAATTGAAGCAATTAACTAAAAGATGTAAAAGAGAAACTAGAGTCAGACTTGGCCCTGATCTTGTGGGAAGGAAACCCTTGGTGTTGGTTAAAGAAATGGTAATGAGCACTTTCTCTGTTTGCAGACTGTTATCAGTGGTTAAGTTTCTTATGATTTGTACTAGAGACTGAGAAGGAATGCTAACATATGAAACCAAGCAAAGAAGTGGCAAGTAATTGAGCCTTGAGGGATCCTTTTGGAAAGCTTCTCCTCATTTAGGGGAGTGCACTTTTGATATTCATCTAGCTGGTTTCTGAGTGCCTGTTTGCAGGAAATGAAATTCTAGGTCCCCTATTTGAAAAGGGTAGGATAGGGGTGGGTAGTGTTCTCAGAAATAATCAAAGCCTTATTAGCATTAAAAATGACAGTGGAATGTTTGGAGCTGAAGGCCCTATGATGAAAATCATATAGCATGTTACTATCCTACTAGTGACTGTGGAAGCCTTAAAATTTTGCTTGTGGGTGGGTGGTCAGCATTAAAGCATTTGACACAATGCACTGTGGCAAAGAAACAAGGAATACTGTGCCTATCTGCTGAGATAAATGGCTTATCACTAGGGTGGAGTGGGTCACCATGAGCTTGCAGGGAACAGAGAATGAACGTATGAATGAGCCTGGGGAATATTATCCCTTTGAATAGCTTCCCTCTGAGTGTAAAATACATTCCAAAATGGCAGAGGTCAGTAAGTACAAATCCCCAGATTGTGAAGTTGGGTCACTCATAGTCTGAATAAACAGTGCCTGCACAAATGTAATTTGTTTAATAAGGAGAATATATCTAAATTGTAGCTGTATCTAAAAGATAACTGATGTGAGCTGATTTTTAAGGTTTGCCAGGATTTTAAGTTTGGCCTGCTGGATTTTAAATATAGTCATCATTAATAATTGCATTACAGAAACTTGGAATTAAGTACATTCTCTACTACAAGGTAATGCTCAAAATTCACCACTAGAAAATAATTGTATGGTGCTTGGCCATTATCAGTGCTTTTGAAGGTACTCACATGTATTTCTTATCTTTCTGGTGGACATGTTTAGGATGGCATGCTTCTACACATTTCTCCCTGACTCTGCATTCTGCAGTGTGACACTGGCAGCTTAAAGTTGACTTGGACTTGAATTTCCATTCTCCACTTCACTTGTTCTTACTTTCTTCCTTCCCACAGGAAGCAGCAGGGTAGTAATTCTGAAGGTTTCACAGGAACAGTTACAAAAACAGTTTGTTCAGTGTTCTCAATGCTATTTGGAAAAATCAACTCCTTGATCAGTCCTCTGTTGCCTTCTTTCTCTGTATTTCTGTTTCTTAACAGTTTATGAGCAGTTCCTGCTAGAGTAGCAGAACCTCTGCCAAAGCCAGAGGACCTCAGGGCACGACTCTGGTGACACAAGTTAAACATGGACACACAAGTCACCATCAGTAGAGTAGCCCAAAGCTTCTGATTTGATTGATCTGGGCCTGGACTCTGGGAGTGTATCAGACTCCAAACTGCTGCTATTATGGAGACAAGGTTGATAACTCCCCTTTAAAGCGCAATGAAGGTTTAGTTTTTTTTTCTACCTCCCTACCTATTGGTAAGCTCTCACCTTGTTTCCACTGCCCACAAGGTTCACCTGTCTGCTTTCCTAATGATTGTTCACTCATATTCAAGTTGATGGCATAGCTTCAAGGCTGTATGGTCTATATAGCTGCTCATCTCAGGGCTGGTCAAGGACTCTTCTCCCATGGTTCTCTTGCAGACCTAAAGGGGGATCCTTTTTGGCCTGGATAGAGCACAAGTAATCACAGTAGTCAAGGCAGTCAGCCCCTGGCTCAGCCCTATTTCACCTGTGTCCAGCCCACCAAGTCAGATACTGAATGAGCCAATGTTTGTCCTTTTCACTGGGTTATCTGTTCACTTTTGGAATCAGATGTGGTAAAATCTTCATTCTAATTACAAGGAAAAAGAAAAGAAGCAGTGGCAGTCTGAATAACAATTCTAATAATTGACCAAAGCATTATAGAATGTTTTAGCATAAATGACACTAGCAATAGTATTCATGGTGTACTTTTGGTTCCTTCTATCTGTTGAACCCATTTCCAACATTAGAAGCTCATTATAAAGAAGTCTTGATTTTTACTTTGGGCATTTTTTGCTGGAAAAATAAAAAAAAAATTATAGCAGAAAAGCTACTGCTATCTCATCTCTAATCTTCCTCTAACTGGATTTGTAGACCTGGACAAGTCCCTTAACATTTTTCTATCAGCTGACTTGTTTGTGAAATAGAGATTAAAATACCTGCCTATTTATCTCACTGAGAATTGTGAGGCTTAAATGAGATGATGTTGATGAGATAATTTTGAATAGTGTATTAACCTGCAGCTGTAAGGATTATTCATACTTTACTGACAAGCCAAGTGGCACTATCTCTTACAAATAAAGATACTAAACATGCAAATGCTTATGTTGAGATGATTATTTTTAACATAAATATGCTTTCTCCTAATATTTAGTCTTTAATTGCAGATCCAATTTGATTGCTGATTATGTCTTTGATAAGACAGCATTTTATCAAAACGTTTCAGTGCTTTTTTCTAGTCTTATCATTCTTAACAATTAAATATGCCATCAACATCAAAACAAGGATCCCATAGAAAAGAAGGAAACATGACCATTTGCTACAACCTGCATGTAACATGAAAGCTTTACACTAGGTGAAATAAGTCAGACACAATATTAAAACCAAAGCCAAAAAAAAAATCATGCTTATGTATATGGAAAATGATTCGTAGTTGCCAGAAATCTCTTTTTCTCTGTCTCTTTCTGTCTCTCTCTGTATCTCTCTCTCTCTCTCTCTCTCTCTCTCTCTCTCTCTGTATAGTGGGGTGGGAGAATGAAGTAAAATCAGAGAAAGGGCTTAAAAATACAAACCCCTAACTTTAAAATAAAGGAATTCTCAAAATGTAATGCATAATCTAGGGACTATGGTTACTAATGCTATATTGTATGTTTGAAGTTGCTAACAGACAAATCTTAAAACTTTTTAGCACTGGGGAAATATTATAATATAGTGGTGGATATTAACTGGATGTATTGTGGTGATAATTATATCATGGATACAAATATCATATCATTATGTTGTACACTTGAAACTAATATATTCTATGTCAATTATATAGATATATTTTTAAAAAATTAAAGCAAAAAAGAGAAAATTGGCAAAATCAAATGCCTGCAGATAGAAGTATGAATAATTTTAAAAGATAACCTCAGTTGGGATTTGCAAAAGCTTCTTTCATTTTATTTTACAATTTCTTTGAGACAGTTTTGCCTATTCAACTTTCTTGTGGCTCCCAAGTATCTTCTCTAGCTTTTCTGCCTGGAGACATTCCTTCAGTTTAATCTCACTGTCATTCTCTCTGTCTACAAAGACACCCATTTCATCTATAGCTTATGTCATATTTTATGAGCTATTTATTCATCATTCTTTCTAACTTCTTAAAAGTAGTGCCCAACGTATCATTCTATTTCCCGGCACCTTTGAGTACAGATACTTACTTGCAATCCTGTAGATATTGACTGAATAATAGATTCAAAGAATTTATTTTTCAAAACTGATGCAATATTCAAGTAAGAAAGACAGTCTATGGCCATACTACCCTTAACGCACCTGATCTTGTCAAGTAAGAAAGACAAGAAGTCAGAGTACTATCAAATTTTATTTTAGGTTAATAGAGATGTACACTTCATTGACTCAATAAGTATTTATTATTTACTGTATACCAGGTATCAAACTGTACATAAAAATATATATGTATCTATATTGTAGTAGACAGTGACCCTTAAAGAATAGCTTTTTAATGAGGGAGATTTAGTATGGTCAATGAAGAAAACTGAAAAGACATTGTGGGTTTCTTTGAACACCTGGCTCCTCCTATTTAGAAGGAATTAGTTTTACAGTAAACCAAAGAAAGACTCTTGTGATAGAGAAGAGCAGACTAGTACAAAGACCTGAAAGAATAGCCAGTGAACCAAAACATGAACAGAAAGGGGCCTAAAATGAATAGCTTGTACCATGTCACCCACTGCTCTTCCATCAGGTTAAAGATGTTAGAGGACATCAGAGCAGTGACTCTAAGTCTCATCTTCTACACCAGTGTGATGTCAGTCTGAACTGTTTGTCCTTTGTCTGTAATAAGTACCGAAATCGAGAACATATGTGATGAGTGGGATTGTCTCATTGGAAAAAGGGTAGGTTAGTTTGAGTGTTGAGAAGGTGGTATGCAATTCCACATGACATGACTGAGGATGAGCATGTAGCAACCCATGATGGATTGAGAGAATGGCAGTCTTTTATCTTGGATAGTTCAAAAGGCACAGATCTGATCCAGGTGCTGTGCTTCCCTAGATGAAATAAGGAGTGTGTGTGGGGGGGGAGGAATCGCCTCTCCATGTCTCTTGATAATCCACATGATACAACCTATACAAAAAAGTGTTTTGTGTAGTTTGCTCTGTGGAAATTTGTTGTATTTTGTTCTTGTCTTTTGGTTCTGTGAGGAAGAAACTATGAGATAAAGGTCTAGGAGAGGAAGCAATGGAATGACCTACTGCCATTCATGGATGGCCAGGTAGTTTTAGGTAGTATGACTGCCTTTTCCGGCAACTACCTTGTGTCACTTGTGGAGATTGTTGAGTCAGTGGAAGAAATAAAGTGATAGAAGTGCTACATACTTGTCATCCTATCTTTGGTTAAAGGATCCAGAATACCTGAAAGTGGTATTAATTATAATTGTTATGTGTGTGCTCAGTCTTTCAGACACAACCTACCAGTCTGGAAAATGGGATTGGTTTAAAGGTTTCAAATGTTCCTATAATGCCCCTCTGTGGCACTGGGAAGAAGGTGTAGCAATAGCCTGAAAAAATTATCACAGGAACCAGAATAATGGCATTTTAAACACTACCCAGCCAACTAGTAAAAGGCACATAATGTCCAGAAATCTTTACCTTTTAATCCAAAGTGATTTTCCACAAATCTTATGTTCCCTACTTGCTCTGACTAGAGAAATTCATTTTGTACCTCATCTAAACACTCCGGATTGAATATCAGAGATGTGGTGTCTGTGTGGAAGTGGTATTTTCATTTGTCTTTGTTATTGTTATTTAGTCACTTCAAATTTTCAGTATTCTGTGTTGCCTGTTTACTAGATTATGTTCCATTTTCTGAAAGAAACCAAACAGTTTCCACTGTCCAGTGGGAGCACAGGTTTCCTTAACTTTCCTCCCTCCCTCATTTATTCCCTCCCTTCCTCTTTCTCTCCCTCCTTTCCTTCCCACTTCTTTTATTCTTTCCTTTCTTCACCAGACAATTGGAAAAAACTTCCAGTAAAAACTCCTAAGTGAATATTGCCACAAGATGGGCATTTCCCTGTGTTGTTGATTCAAATCACAACCATGATAAAAATATTATGAATGTTTACAGTCCTCACAAAAACCAGATGTTTCTACAAACAACCATGCAGAGTGGGAAAATGAGGAATTTAGGGGAGACAGTTTTTATGTTGCCTTAGTGAAAAATAATGATCATTTCCTCTCAAATAAACCACCAGCTTATCCTGATAGAAGATAGACACTTGTCCTGAGTAGACTGCTTCATGGACATGGATGGGAAGAGAGGTACAAGCACTTCTACACACTATGATATGAATGGCATGCCACATAATATTGAACACATGGGTATTTCTTTTATGGATTTCTTCCTCAGTACAACTTTCTGCATCTTTTCTTTTAGCCTATAAGAGGCCACTTTATTTCCATCTTTCAGAATTATGATATGTCACTTTCTACTCTCTTCATTTCCCATCACTTGCTACATTTTCTGAGTTGTAAATTATCTATTCCTTTATTATCTAAGTTGCCTTACTTATGAAAGTTTCCCACTGTGAGTAGGGGAAGGGAAGGAATGTGTAAAATCTTATTCTCTGAACTGTTGAAAGTTAACCTAATTACTTGACGAGACACTGATAATCAAACTATTTATTGGATGTCTACCATGTTCATAGAGGTTCTGGAAGCAGCACTATGCTTTGAAATAAGAACATAATACATATGTTAAAATATCTTATAATAAAATCTTTTCAGTTAATATAGACTCTAGAGAAATGATTATTCTGGCATTCTTCATTTATATCAACTTTTCTTCTAGTATCATTTAAGCATTAACAAAAATATTCTTTACAGTTTTAACAAATATGTCCAGATTGACAATATTCAATTTTTGATGCTTTTTTCTTGTTTTTTTCATTAACTCTATTTAAACAAATAACAAGATCTGTCACTGATCAATGAAAAAACAACTGTACGCAGCATGTTTATCTATATACATTTTAGTGACTTATCTGATGAGAAAATGAAACAAAACAGAATGAGAAAAAAACTGCCTTCTTTTCTATGGAGCATGTAAGGTGTACTTGTCAAAGGGAATGCTCAGCAGAGCATGTTCTCACACATACAGATTTTCAGGTCCCATGAGCTGCCCCAAGGTTATAATGTCATAGATGATATATTCTGTCAAAATAACAATGCCTTTATTTTGGGGAAGCTGCTTGTAATAGACAACTCATCTTTGTCAAGAGAGCTGTTTCTATTTTGGCTCTATGAATAAGTAAAAGTTTTGTTTTAGATTAGTGTTTTGCAGTAATAATTGAGACTTAATATGGAAATGTTCATTTTGTAAGACTACTTCTCACAACCTGTATTTCTCTTTGAAAATAGCTGTGATCTACGTGCTCCATTCTGCCTTGAATTCTTTCCTATTAATACCATTGCCTATTAATGTGTGTTACTGTTTCTTACACCTTTAAGATGGAAAAACACTGCAGAACATTAATTCTGTAATGCTAATCTTTCTTCTATGACACTTGTAAATTGATTTGCTAAGAAGAATTCCACTCAACCTATAAACATTCTTTAGAAATCAATGCAGATGGCTAGTTAAATTTATTGTGATTCAGAATTAAATTGCTTTGTGGGGGTAAGCACTTAATAGTCTAGGGACACAATGATATTGTTAGCATAAAACATCTAAACACATAGCAAGCATGAGCTACATTAGGTCATGTCTTAATTAATTTTACTCCCTAACTCCTAACCCAGTACCTGCTGGTGTATTGTAGTAACTAAGATGAGAAATCTGAGTACCCAGTTCAATTCTCCACTCTGCTACCTACTGGCTGTGAGCTCCTGGGATACAATATTTTTGATGTTTTATTATCTCCAACTAAATGGAGGACCGTATTATTAGTGTACAATAATATTAATACACTAATATGTTTAAATGTGCACAATATTAATACATACTTCCTAAATTATTATAAAAGATTATGCAAAGACGTTAGCCCAGAGTGGAAAACTAATATATTTTGGTATGTACAAGTCTACATTTTATATAGCTAATCTATATAAAACGTAGACTTGTACATACCAAATTTTGGTGTTACCACAAGATGGTTGGTAACTGTTAATAATGAACAGAATCTAAATGTGAAGACAGATTCTGACTTTGCTTGCAAAGTCAGAACACATACTTCCAAACAGATAAGCCAGAAGAAAGTCTCCAGACATATTAAATAAGCAGTGATAGGGGGCTCGTGAAGTGAGTTAGAGGCCCAGCTGCTTTCCAGTCTGAAACTTTTTATTAAACTACCTATATCATTAAAAAGAAGAAAAGTTTAGCTACCAAGGACAATAATTTGATGCCTGATGTAGTAGTAAAACAAGCACTATTCACTATCCGCGGGTCTAAATGAGAATGTCTGCAAGGAGATTGGCCTTTCTGAGGTTCAAAGCTGGGACACTGGGAGGAGGCTTCTTTCCTCTCTAAGCCATTATGTGAAGCATCTTTCCTCGCGAGGGCCGCGAACATTCCTCAGTGTTGTGACCAGGGAGGAAAGAAATGCTTTTTAGTTGGCTCCGGTGACCTCGTTCTGGTTAAATGAAAATGTATTAGCACACATTCCTTGCCACCATGACTCCAGCTGTTCACATCAAATCTTGTAGCAGAGGTCTATGATCTTATAATTTAGGAGGTTTAGCAAATACATCACAAAACAAACCTCCCTGTTCTGGCATTCTACTTCCTGCCTGCTTTCTGTGACAGAAAGGTAAAGAGTTAAAGTTTAAATAATCAACATTCTTCAGAACAAGAAGTGGTTAGAGCAGCATTAACTGATGGTATAAAGTATTTGCCTTTCACAGAGACACTAACCCGAAGAAATATTCCTTATGTAGAAAAGTAAATCAAGGTGTTATTTACTTGTTTGTTTTTTATTTATTTCTATGGTTTCTTTTCCATGAGACTTGTTGAAATAACAGCAGTCGTTTTTAATGCCCTGCACACCATTAGGTCCAATCCCATGATCACATGCCACCAAGACTGACTGACTGGTTAACACCTAGGCTTTAACGCCTAATAACGTTCACTCATTTTCTACAACCCTTTTCAACTCTTTTCCCTGGGTCCTCTGGAACTCACAGTCATATCCAACCACTAATTTACTGTCAATCTTTTCTTGAACTCTTTCCTTGACTTTGAATTTCTCAGGGCATAAGACTCTACCACCGCAGATTGGGTGAGTGTGCCCCTTGGGGCTAGCAGGACCTTCCTTGTTTGTTTGTTTTTGATTTTTTAGATCTGTTAAAATACCCATCTTTGAATCTTATGGTACTTTAGACTATACCACTGTTTGCTTTTCTCCTTTCTTGTCCACTTGTTGTATCCTATATGAACTGTGCCATATTCATTGTGGTTTTAACATCCATACCTTTCAGTCTCATGACCTCTTCTTCTCCAATAACTTTCATCTCAATGCAACCTCAGTCACCCATCCAATGACCATATCCTGTACTTTATCACGTACCAATTACTAAAAAAAAAAAAAAACCTTCTAATTTTTGGCAGTCCTGCTTTATATTTTTCAGTTTACTACTTTAGGTATTCTGATCCCAATGTTTCAAAACATCTCATTGAGAATTATGAACTATCATTCTGTCATCTTTCATTTTGTCAATCATTTTCTCATGGCCCCACATCTCTCTATATTCTTCTTAGAGTTCATGCAAAATTATTACTTTCTTATATACACTTAGATAAATTCTCTTTCTCACTCTCTCCTGCCCCCTCTATCTCTCTAACATACACCTGAAACTGACTAGAGAAACCCACTATGACATGCTGATGGACTTCACTGTAAACTCATCTCCTCTACCTCAAGTGAGCCTTCCATCCTACACATAGCCAATTAGATTTCCCTGGTTCATTAGTTCCTCCAGATGACTAATTTGTACATTTTCTGTTCTCTTTCCTTGTCAATATTTACTCCAGCTGATAACTTTGCTTGCTATACAGAAGCAAACAAAAGAGACATTTTAAATGCTGCTACCACAAAGTCTTCCAAAGGCATTATTCCTATCGGTACACAAATATGCTGTAATGTGTTCTCATGTTAAGAGGGAGAAGAAAATAGAAAGGAATGCTCTCAACTCTGTTTCCTTTTCAGTTACTGACTAATCTCTCTGTCCGGGTTTTAAAACAACATTTCCTAAAAGATATGTCTCTACTTGCTGTTTCCACTTGCTATCTTCTAGCTCACTCTTGAAATGACTCCCATCAGGGTTTCATTCCCACCACTCAGCAAAACACTTTCTGTCAGCATCGCCAAAGATCTCATGTTGCTTGGTCCAGTGGGTCATTTCCACTTCTCATTTTACTTTTAATTCTTGGTAATGCTTAGCATACTTAATCAACCCTTCCTTCTTGAAAGGCTTGTGAGACTGGTCTTTCTTGTGAGCCCCTACTAGCTTACAAGCTGCTTCTTCTCAATCTCTCCTTGGCTGGTTTTCCATTATTTCAACATTGGAGGACTCCAGAGCTTAGCCCTTAGATCTCTGGATATCTTAATCCTCCCTCATTGGCTCAAAGAACACATCCAAATTTACCTCTTTTTATGTCATTTATATCTTGAACACTCTCAAATTCATTTCACTAAGTTTGACTTCTCAACTAAACTTCAGACTTTAGAGCAAATTGATCACTGATTTTCCACTTTGATATTAAAGAGGGATTCTCTAGTTAACATCTTCAAAACAAGTCATGATTTCCTTCTCAAACTTGCTGTGTCTTCAGTGCTTACAATCTCAGTAAAGGGAGAGTCTGTCTTTCTTGGAAGAGTTATAACCTGAGTTATTCTGTTTCTCTTGGATACAGTTTTTTTTTTTTATCATTTCCCTCTCTATACTCTGAGTTCAAACCAATATAATTCCTTGCTAGTATTATCACAATGTCTTCTAAACTAATAGTTCTGTTGATACTCTATGGAGTCTGCTTTCCACCCACAGCCACAGCCAACATTTTCTGGTAGCAGGTAATACTATGGCAACAACAATGTCTTAGGGAGGAATCTTATACTTCAATAATGTAAACAGTGATGTTAACCTATATTAACTCATAAAAATATGATTAAAAAAGACAAATATACATGCTATTTTTCTGCTCCAACCCTTTCAAAGTTTTTCATCTCATTTAATGCAAAAATAGATATTTTTAGAAATATCTATGAGTCCCTGCTGCTTTTCTGCCTTACCTTCTTACTCTTTCTGAATTAATGCATCTTAGCCATATTTTCGGTATTTGAAGGACTCCAATCTTGTTATCCCCCTTCCCAGAATATATATATATATATATATATATATATATATATATATATATATATATATATAAATTCTTTAGATCTCTCATAAAATGTCACCGGAGAGAACATTCTCAATAAAATTATACATTTATACATATCTATCCATCATTTATATAAGTATGTACATCTTTATATACATATATAACACATATTTCCCCTTTTCTCTCTGTGCCTACTTTTCCATATACCTTGTTATATTAGGTAGAACAGTAAATAAATAGTATATTGTCTGATGCTTTTCAGTAGATTTTTGTCTTTTGTTTATTGCTAGAATTTTAGCCACAGAGAAATGAGTGGTACACAGCAGCTACACTTAAATGTTTGTTGAATGAGTAGCAAACATTTGAGCTTGGATTGGATGATTTTTGCAGCACTGCACTCTTTAACCCCAGTTTTCTTTCCAGCAAGACAAATAATAGGAACACTGTAACTGAATTATTTGGCATTAAATAAACACCACTTTGTGTGTCCTCTCCCTTTCCCACTCTGCGGGGTGACAAAAATTTTCTAAGGCAATGAAATGACATTTTGGCTTGAGAAAAACCTTTCAGACTGGATAGCTACATCCCTTTAATGCAGGTATATCATGAGGTAATTTCCTGCAATATTGTCTTCGGGATCTAAAAGGTGTTCAGTAGAGGGGTTGAGCATTTAAATAAAAATTAAACTCTCTCTTGATTTTAAAATTTAAAGGTATCATTTACTTGATTGTTTTGGAGAATTTCTTATTTCAAGAAAAAAAATGAAATGTTAGCAACAGAATTGGTTTGGTTCTTCCTCTAGATAAGACAAGAATTAAAATGTGCTGAAAGATACAACTCTGTATTTCTTCTTCCCTTTGACTTACAGGTGTATTTTCTATCTGTGGGTTATCATTTCCCTTCTTTGCCCTTAACGTCGCTTTTATATTTTTTTCTGGGTGAAAGCAATCTACTTTAGGGATTGCTGCTACTGTGATTCCACTCTCTGATGAGTTGACCATTTGGGAAAAATTAATTGAAAAAGGCCACTAGAACCACAGAGCTATAGGTGAGCTATAAGTTCACCTTTGTGAACTGTACACTGGTGTTGTAGTACCTGAAGGAATGAGTGTATCATCATAGAGACAGAACTATTAAGTGTCATGCACACTCTTCTGAATATCCACAGTACTGTTTCTTTGCAGGCTGGGTATCCACAAGCACCTGCTGACTCCATGGTCAGATCTTCCCACTTGCTAATACCACTGACAACATGATTCAATGTCTCTGGTCTGGTCAGTGTATAAATCTTACATTGAATTGAATGGTGACAGATGTGCTTAGCATAAGTCTTTTTTTTTGGGGGGGGGGGTTCTAAAATTCCCTATGGTAGCAGCCATTAGATAGGACTCTAAAAGTGAGTTCCAGATAAAGCCAGAACAATGACCCACAACCATTTGAGGTTATTAAAGTTTCCATTCCTGTCCTCTAAATTAAGACTGTGTTTTAGTTTTGTTTTTTGCTGTTTGGGGGCTCCACTATGGGGAGGCTGAGTCCTTCCCATTAATGTATCCAGAATTGCTTCATGTAGTAGAAGTGGAAGTTAGAAACTGTTGGTTGGTAGAAGAAATGGTGAAGTCTGTTGAGAGTGGCCAGCAATGCTCATTATTAATATTGTATGTTTGTGATGTCTTCAGTAGGTTTTGATGGGCTGTGGAGTGCTAATTAAAATTATAGCCTTTAAAGAACACCTACAAAAGGACTCTTGGGATGACCCTTACTAAAAAGTGACGTTTTGATTTATGTTTACATGACTTATATCAAATTCTATTCTGTGTGAGTAATAGCACTATGGAGATTTAAACAATTCCTTTGAAATTTGAAGATTGCAAAATTCCTTCTACCCTCATTTACCCTGACTTGGTAACTGGCTTGGGGATTTCCAAATACAGGATGAAATGTCATTGCTCTGAAATAAATAGATTTTGGAATATGGTGTTTTACCCAGTATTTCCCAAAATATGTTCTATTGCTGCAATTCAAAGAGACTTGTGATTAAACACAAAACTCACAGTTCAAGTAGCTTGGCAGACATTGTTAATGTATTTAATTAAATTTAAAGAACTGTTGATTATGATATAGACCATTTTCTAGTGTACTGACAAAGAAATATGTGCTGCTCACTAAACTGTATTTTGATCAAGGTGGTATCTCCAAATCAAAAATTTTGTAGAAAAAAACACATGAAACCAGTCAGATAGGGCAACTCTTAGGATTACAAAGAAAATTCAAAGAAAATATTGTAAACTATTAAATTTGGGCAAAAAAAAATTGCGAATTTACTGAGTGGTTCAACCAGAAGTGAATCAAAGAGGAAACTTAGTTGATTGTTGAGAGTTTATGGGGAGAGACACAAGGTTGTTATTATTACTGATTTCATCCTGTCGTGACTGTAGAAATTTCCTTAAAATGCTATTTAAAACTGACATTAACTGGTGACCCAAATTGTACTTGTGAAATTTATATGGGAAGGTTTGTAGAGGGAGAGCCATAGCTCACATTCTTGGGGAAAAACATTTACTTCTACTTCACTGTTTTTGCGCTGTAAAGTGAACAAAATTAAGTTATTAAAGGTCATTAAAGTATAAATATGTGGGGGCATACCTCTTAGACTATTGGATGGGACCTCTAAAGGATATAGTTCTACTGAAGTTGTCTCCTTCATGAGAGCTTTATGTTGGAGAACCTATTTGATATAAAGGAATAAAAATAAAAGGAAAAGTAAATATAAGATATATACACATATATAATATTCTGAATATTATACAAAGATATATACATACATGTATAATATTAAGGAAATTTTGCTTTCTATAAAACTCTCCCTAGGAATGTAAAACATATAAAGACTTAAACAACACCCAGACAACTAAATGAAAAGTATAGGACAGATATTTAGCTTGATAAATGAGTTTTGACTGTAATGGAAGGGTAAATTCAGAAAGTAAAGAGTGAAAACAAAGAAAAGAATGGGGGGGCTATAAAACATAAAGAATTGTAACCCTGAAATAACAAAACCAAGAGGAAAATAAAAGATTAGGGGGGCTTTAAAACATAAACAAGTGGCAACATATATTAACCACATCTTGAAATTACATTATTTTTGATCAATTTATTTGTTTCTATTTCATTCAGTTGGAAAGTGTCACTTGTAAGGACTGACTCTGTGGTATTCATCATCTTATCCTGTTTCTTATGTTTGTGCCTGGGTTTGGAATCACTCACTAAATATTTGCAAAGAGAAGGAATAAATGAAATGTAATTCACCACATTGCTGCTTATTGTAATTGGATATTGCATTCTTAATGATTTTAAATCTTTGCCTCATACATATTACACTTCTGAGTAATTTTAATAATTTATTTTTTATAAGTTAATAAATATCTACTGCAATATTGCAAAATAGCTTGGTATCTGTAGGCAAACTATACAACTTTTTCTTTTTCCTATGATAATTTTTCTTCAAAGTTAAGGGTCACATTTACCCTGCTATAATATTTTTGCTTTTTTATTTTTTGAAAAAGCCATGATTTCCGCAAACTCCTTCTAAAAGGAGTAAACTTTTTCGGGCTTATGTGTGAAATTACATCACAAAGGTGACGCTACATCTTTGAAAGTTAATACTCTGATGAGGATAAATCGATGTCTTTCATATCCCAAGGATACGAGCCACTTTTTTTTTGATCATGAGATTTTAAATGATAAACTCCCATTGTATATTTATGTGAGACTACGTACAAGCTGCTATTTGAAACTGGCAGTCAATTGACGTTTTAATGCTGCCTCAGAAGACGCGAAACTTTTAAAATATTTAATTTAAAAATTTTCCTACCTTTTTAGAAAACTTGTAAGGTTACTTAAATGTTACCATTTTACAGTAAACACAAACTTCAAGTAAATGTGATTTTTGATCAAAAATTTTTATTTTTAATAAAATTTTATTTCATTTGTATTTTTATTTAGTTCTTAGAAAAGCAGAATTTTCTCCATGATTTGTAATACAATATATACTGGTAAGCATTTACACAGACATCTCTGTCTGTAGTAATTCACAAAATACTGTAGAGACCAATCCTTTGACCCCAAAACAACTGGAAATCTAAAACATTTTAAATTCTTGGTACTGTAGATATATAAATAAAAATAAATATATATTAATAAAAAATAAAAATTATATAACAGAAAAAACTGAACTTTTTGACACAAGGGTAAACAGGTTAATGTTGAAGAATTAATGAAATCAGATAAAAATGATATAATATATATATATACCCTAAACTTTACACATTCAATTAAGATATATTAATTTTTTGAAATAAAAGAGCATCAAGATGAAGACAAAAGATTAAGGACTAATTGATGATAGCCACTCAGATATTCAGTTAATATTAACCTATTCAGCAAAAACAGGTTTGCTAAATAGAAAAAAAAAAACCCTAAATGATCCTACAAAATTGGACCTGTAAATTCTATGTCCTGACTCACTAATGATTCCACTAAGATCCTCCCTATATCCTTACTACCCTTCTCCATCCTGCTCTAATCCAAAACTTGCTAATCCTCAAACCCAGACTTGCTTCATTTCTTCTGCATTATCTATTCCACTACTTGAAATGCTCTTCCCTGATAGCCACACCTCCTTCAAGACTTTCTTCAAATGCTACCTTTTAAGTAAAACTATCCAGCTACACAGTTTAAGTTTACAAACTTGATGCTCCTAACCCCATAATCCAGTCTCCTAATATAATGTTTATCTGTATTTTGGGCTAGTAGGAGGGATCAACCCATAACAAATAATATGTCATATTTTCAAATTCTCATTATCATTTTCTGATTCAGATATGAACAACTTGATGGGCCAGTTATATAAACCTCCATTTTTCAGGAAGTCATGGCTTGCCCCATCACTTTTCCTTAACCATCACTGTAACTATTCCATGCCAAGCATTTGGAATTAATATCAACCAATATTAATATTAATTGCAATTAATATAATATTAATATAATATAATTAATATAATAAAAACACAGATGTGCATGTAAATGTGTATGTTTTGCCTAGAAATTTAGACAAAGGACATAGGATATTGGAAAAACACTGAATAGTCACAAGAAATACTTAAGAGTACAATCCTGATCTGTAAAAGCAGTGAAATGCCTACATTGTGTAACTCATCGTGTTCTCATTAGGTGAAAGTAATTTATATATTTCAAAGGGCTTTTAAAACCGGACAGTGCCATATTATTATTACTATTATTATTATAAAATATAGTATTTTATACTATTATGAAGATACTACTGTGAATTATTATAAAAGCAGCTATGAACATATAAGTGCATGCTTACATTTAAAGATATCTTATACTTTTATAAAATTGCTCTTTAAAAAGGTGTATTCCTATTCATTTACCTTAGTTTCAATGTTATCTAAAAACTATTGATATTATTTTACTGCTAAAACTTAAATTCAGAGAGGATCAGTGATATGCCTATGATAAACTTGTTAATGTGATAAATATCCTCTATATAGTCTCTATAAATGTTGAGTGTCTTTTCTACTTCTCCATTTATCCACATAATAATGAGATTAAATGGGAAATATTAAGGGAGGATAAAATGGGAAAGTCATCATATTCAGATCAATGTAAAGAATGGTCAATAGATACTAAGCCTAGAGAATAAACTTTAAGTAACAAGATACTGTATAGTTTGAAATAACTTTTCATAGATTATAAGTTGAGTAAAACTATTATCTATGTTAAAATATGTCAGCACTTTGATGATAATCATTACTAGTGAGGGGGAGATGGACAGCATGAAACTCTAGATGTGATACCCTAAAAAGGATATTTTACCCCTTCTGTGTGTTCCAATGAGGACTTCTTTACAAACAAAATCCAATCACAAAAAGCATGCCCGAGATCTAAAATAGAAAAAAAATATTCTTAAAACAGCATAAAGGGATATAGTTCACAGATGATATAGTAGTGGAAGAATTATAGGGATTACAATGATGCAAGAATAAATTAATGAATTGGTAAATATAAATAGTATAAATATAAAGTTAAATAGTCTTCAAAAATTGCCAATGACCAAAAAGACCAAAAAGCGAGAGAGAGGGAAAAGAAATCCTAAAGAAATGCTCCAGAATCAAGTATATTAGAGACAAGACAAAGAAATGCACTGAATTTTCTGCACATAGTATATATAGGCAATTTTATTAAGGTTAGTTAAATGTCAAAATTAGAGCACAGACTCTTGATTATAATATTGCATCAATTCACTACAGTAATATGAAAATGTCTACATTCTTCAGTTTTTAGGAATATAGAACTATGTTTACCAATTACTTTTAGATTGTTCAAAGAAAGTGTTTTGAAATAGATAAGTGTCTAGAAGGACAGAATAGGCAGAGAGAACAGCAAATCTAAAGTAAATGAAGCAGCATGGGATAGGTGAATCTGAGGGATGAGTAGTAGTTTTCATGGATATTTATATTATTCTTACAACATTTCTGTATTGGAAATTACTTTCAAATAAAAGGTTATAAAGGCAGTAAGGCGCTAGCTTGCCATTTTGCAGTGTTCGAGTCTTGTGGATTCCTCTGAAAGCGTGTGTTTTCTTTACTAAATACCTAACTTACAGTCAATCAGGGACTTTGTCTCTTGAGAAGTGAAGATGTTTTGTGCATAAAAATAGCAATGCAGAGGTGTTTGATATGTTAATATTTTACTGAGTTTTCATTTTTTTATTTATTATTAATGAAATGCAGATGTCTTTGAAGCCTGCTGAGTGTTTGATAATGAAATTGTGCAATGTTCATTTTCAAATGTCTGTGCCTCATATGTGTTAGGGACACAAATTCAATATGTACTCCAAGTCATTATAAGTGGAAAACTGCAGTAAATCAATGTATACTATTTAAATGTATGTTTAGAGACACAATTGCCAGGTTGACCTCACTTTGTGAGCTGGTGCATTGTATGCAAAGTACACATTCACTGTGGTTTTGGTTATGTGATGTTAGACTTGTATCTCAATGCTCAAAAGTAGAGCACCATTCAATAACATTTTCCCCATGACCCACAGTTCATTTGTTTACTTTCAAAGTTTGATTATATTCTTCCTTAATATTCCAGGGTTCTCTCTCTCTCTTTTTTTAATAAATTAGTTCTCTATTTGTGATTGTGCTACCATGACTGCCCTTGATCTTAAATACTTGCTGTGTTAAATCGTTGCCATCAGTTTCTACTACTTATATTTTGCACATGAATGCAGAGTGCACTATTGGCTCATGACTCATTTGGAATCTGAATGAGATTAAATGTAGTTCTCAAGAGAAGTGAGAGATCACCAAAGACAGCCATGCCCAAACATTCTCCCTCACTTGATCCTTTCCTCCTTTTGTTTCTCTAGACCCCTCTTTACTCCCTAACCCCCTTATCGCTCCTCTCTTCCAAGCTTTTCTCCATTTTAGCCACAAGTCAGCTGCAAGTGGGTAATCCTATAACCACAGGGTCTTGCTCTGGGATCAGTGACAGAGTAAATAGAAGAAATGTTTTCATGATGACCAAATACCCAAATTGTGGTGAAGACGGAAGGTTGTGGGAGAGACTGCTTTTATCCTCCTGGAGCTCTTTGGGGAATTTTATACAGAGCTACTCTCAGTGATATTAATGAGAGTGAAAAGGTTTCAGACCCAAATGGACTAGAATTGAAATCCCTTTTTTACCACTCACTATAGGAGACAACCTCTCTGAACCACTGAGTCCTCTTCCATCAAGTGGAGGCAATGGGAGTACTGATTTGGAGAATTCTTTGGGGGAATGAAATGAGATTAATAGATAAAACAGTCCCTACAATGGTTGGCATGGTGTTCAACATGTTATTTATATTGTTATTTTAGACAGCAATGCAGTTTCTTTAATTTCACTTTGAATTATTTGTTCTTCAGTCTAAGCTTTTAGAGCTTTTTCTGGGCTAGTACATAGGAGGGATGTGATTTGTTGTGAGAACTCATGAACTCATGGAAATGAAAGGCAAATATCTGTCTCTTTACCTTTCTAGTTTATTACACGCCATCCAGTGAGATTTCATTGGCCAAAGTCTTATAGACTGTACTTCCTAGAACCAGCTACTGGAGTGAATGGAATGATATAAACCAGCTGTTGGAATGAATTAACTGATAATAACCAGATCTTAAGTTAGTGAATGCCAGAATTATTTCTTTGATTTGAAAATTCTTTCAAATTAGAGATGAAAGTATTATTCTCAGATCTTCCCCTTGGCAGAATTCCAGCCAGAACATGTGATCATTGGCTATTGTAACAGTTTGTGACTGGGACTTGAGGAAACGCTGTGGAGATGGGTATGCAGTAAACTAGTGTTCTTGGTGCGTAAAAGGTCTGTTTTCCAAGAATGTATGTGCTGCAAGTGTCAGTTAACCCAAGAAATATTTACATAGCATGAGTAAAACCAAGACCTGTGAATCTCAATCACCCTGCTTCTTATGGAGGATTGACAAGCAGGAGGACATTACGAAGGAGAGAATGTGATTTGTGCTCTTGGAACTCAGCTTTGAAGTGGACGGTTTTGGTGTTTCTTGTAGTTTTTTGCTGTACATCTGGGAAATGTTTGTTGGGAGTGTGAATCACTTTGTAGATCTTTTCAGAAAGGCGTTTCCGTTTCCTGTGCTCCCAGGTTGCCAGTGCTAAGCAGTGTTTCTGGTTGAATGCCAGTTTTGGAAAATCACTGCTCTGTAGATCCAGTTTTCTCTCTCCTGTTCCCAGAAAATTGTACATTGTTTCACAAATTACAGGTCCTTATCACTTGAAACAAATAAATATTAAGCAGACCTACAAAAGTTTAAATGTCAAACAACTGTGGCCCTAATAAACAGACATATGCTCTAGTATACACAGAGTAGGTATATATGTATATAAACTACATATATGTATATAAACTACATGATTATAGATGGTTTTTCTTATATCATTGTATACCCTGTAGTTCTCCCACCACCATATATATTTTTCAACTTATAAGCTCAGTAAGAGTTTGGTAGCAAAGAACTTGAATTTCCAGGTAGTTTAATAAAAAGTAATGTCTTGCATTTGTGATTTAAGGGATGTTTTACCTCTACATCTTGATAAAATAATAAATGCTCTTGGCTACAACCAAGGGAAAAATATATATATATAGAGAGAGTGAACAAAATGTTGAATTTTGTCTTTTGTGAAAGCAGACTCTAGGAATAAACAACCACTTCAAAGTTTCAGACAAAACATCACAATGATTTTAGCCTCTTGATCTCAAAATAGCTGCAGAAATTCTAGGCATCATGCTCTCATTACATCAGTATCTTGCATCCTACTTTGGTCTAAGTCACCAAAGCTGAGGATAAAAAATCAAAATCCAAATATGTGTGCCAGTTGAGTCCATATATTTAACTAGAAAAGCTATATTTTTTCCTAATCAACTCAGTTGACTTCCAGACTTTAGAACTGTCGAAAACCAGTTAGCTAGAAGGATGCTAGGAAGAAAGTGAAGTAGAATGAAATTTATTGGTTGAATTAGCTCACCCCTATGCTTGATACACAACATATCCCAAGAGATAGTGAAGAAATATGCATTTTAAAGAATAATTAAATGAATAAGTTATAACAAGGGAAAGACTTGAATGATTTAAGCCCTATACATACATACATACATACATACATACATACATACATACATACACCTACATATACATACACAAACACCCATACCAGGTTGCTGATTTCATGTTTTGAAGAAATAGGGTGAAACTATAGCAAACATTTTGTAAATTGAAATAAATAAATTGAATGTTTACCTATAGCAGTAATGACATTTAAATTTTTTCCATCCCTTCTGGTGAGAAAACTTGACAAACCTACTAATGTAATTAATGTTTTCTTTATTCAATTCTGAAAAAAGTTTAATTCAATTCAGGGAATATTTATGAGCTGTTTCCTAAGTTCTAAACAATATGGTTGATGCATAGGAATTCTGGCAGATGCTATATCAGGGTGAACCTTGAAAACATGTTCTGTGAAATAAGCCAAACACACACAAAAAAGAACATTTCCATGTATCTGATGTACCTAAGATAATTACATTTTTGGGAGACAAAGGTAAAATAGGAGCTACCAGGAACTGGAAAGACAGGAATGATGGATTTGCTAACATGTATTTAAAATTTCATTTTAGGATGATTAAATAATTTTAGAGTTGAATGGTGATGATGATTGGTTAATGACATAAGTAGATTTAGTGCCAATAAATTGTATGTTTAAAATGGCCAAAATGATGACATTTATGTTGTTTATATTTGCCACAATATAATAAGAAACACTGCAGAAAAGAAAAAAAGTGAACAAAATGTCCACCATCAAGGAACTTATGCATGAATGTCTAATGGGAGTAGTAGACTCCTTCTATTAGACTAGATGGAAAATAATAAATAGTCCACTTTGGAAAAATGTTTGTGGGGATCAATAGGTCAAAAGATCATTTTTGGTTAACCAAATAAGGCACTTCTTTTCCGCTTACAAGCCATTACTGATTTCAAGCATATCTTGTTGAATTTAAGGGTGGGGATCATGATGAGAACCATGAGGAGTTTATGCCATTTTTAAGGAATTATAGAGACCTTTGTCTTGAAAATTGCACATGGCATATAAATAGAAGCATGGACTAGGAATTTTAGTTTGGAAAATAAGTGAATACTAAAGTAAAATGCTATCTCTAGTGAATTATGTAGCTGGATACCACTCAAGAATTTGGGACAGGATGTTGATGTAATCAGCATCATTAAAAGCAAGCTATTGTGAAACCTTGAAAGAAACAAACAAAAAATAAATAAAAGTAAATATCATAGAAAAAATATAAGCGAAGACAATACTTTTCATGTTTCATACGATCACAGGGTTTTTACTACCTCATTCTTCTCCCCACTCCTTCATTTTTCTGGAATATAGTTGACATAAAATATTGTCTATGTCTAAAGCAAGTCACAATGTATTTGCTACACTGATATTGAAATGATTACTGTATTAAGGTTAGGTAACATAGCCATTATATTACATGATGAAAATTCAATAATTATAATGACTTTTAAGTTTTATTCCTTAGCAAGTTTTATATATATATATATATATATATATATATGAATAACAGTTAAATAAATTCTCAGTGAGTATCAAAAAATGAAAAACAAAGAGTATCAAAAAATGACAGAATTTTCAGTGGACCCAAAATTAAAAAAGATTGAAGCTAAACAAATGCAAATAATAAAAATACATGAATATGTATAGAGGTGTTATGAGTATGAGAGTGAAAACTTGGCAACTATCTCATAAACTAATACATCTAGACATTGGAATATTTATCAGTGCTAAGAAGAAAAGATATAGAAGAAACTTAAATGTACATTACTATGTGGAAAAAACTACTGTGTAAATCTAATCATTATATGAGTCCACCTACGTGACTTTTTGAGAAAGGTAAACAATGGAGACGAAGATCAGTAGTTGCTGGAATTGGAGGGACGGAAGGAGGAATAGATGTAAAACAAAGCTTTAAACCAGTGGAAATATTCTTATTTTACAATAATGATAGAAATACACCATTATACATTTGTCAAAACATGAAAATGTTGAACACTCGGAGTGAACTTAAATGCAAACTTTGAATTTTTGATTAACACTGTGTCAATTTGGGTTTATCATTTGTAACCAATATGCCTCAGTCTTGAAGTATGTTAATAGTGGGGAAACTGTGCGTGTGCATACATGTGTGTGCATGCATGTATGTGTCTCTGTGTGTATGTTTGTAGAACCTAAAGACATTGGGAATTCTAAACTTTATGCATCATTTTGCCACAGACCTGAAATGCTCTAAAAATTAAAGTCTATTAAAATAATTCTGTATGGGATATAAATAAACTTTCAGAAAGTTATAATTTTTTTAAAAATGTGCTCTATCATGAAACAGTAACACAAAACAGATTTTAGCAAGATTTTTTTCTATTGTTTATTTATTTAAATATAAATTTTAGATCTTTGTAATCCCAATGATTCACCCCCCCCACCCAGCAGTTTGTACTTTTATCAATTATCTCTTAAGAGATAATTGATAAAAGTATAAACTGCTATGTTTGCTTCTAGGAAGAAAATATGGTATCCTATTAGGAACTCTTGGATTTAGAGTCTTCAGTGTAAAACATGGCAGAAGGGTGAAGAATATCAGAAAAAAAAAATGCAACTTTTCATCATGAGATAATATTTGATGCCCTCATCCATACAGGGCTACAAGGTGGAATATTGATTCTGTTTACTGCTGCTTCTTTAAACTCAAGGTATGTTTTATTAAAGAAAGATACAGTAAGTGGACTTTTCATTTAAACAGTGATCATCACTTTAGTCTCATAAAGGAGCTTGGATGACATCAGTAGAGAGTTCTGAATGAAGTTTAGGGATAGAAATCTGCCTTCCTTTCAAATACTGCTGATAAGGACAGCTGAACTTGAATTTAATTTTCTTTAAACTTTGCTCAACAGAGAAGCTCCTTTTGGAGAAAAGACTTCAGTGCTGAGGTTTTGCCCTCGATGTTCATTCAGATGCTACTGTTCTTTTCTATCTCACAGTCGTGGTAGAATGACTAACTTTTTAAAAAACAGAAAAGGGGGAATTGCTTCAAATTAAAGAAACACAGCTTTGAACACATTGTCCTAGAGTAAAGCATTTTAAATGTCAAGACTGTTAGCAAAGCTGCCGAGACTGCAATTTAGATAACAGCACTGATGCAGGGTTGGTGCAGTGAGACATGTGGATGATTGCCACTTTCAGCATGCTTTATTTTATGCCACTTGTTGACTTTCTATACTGACAATGACCAAAAAAACAACTTATTAATATATTGAAGGGTAGGCTTTTGGGTAGTGCCTGAAAAAATAGTACATGCTCTTACCCTCAGATCATGAGACAGGTACATGGAGAAGAAAAGCATTCTAATGAAGAAAATGCTTACTTGAAGAATCTTTAACCAAGAGTTCAAGGAAATACTGAAGACTCTAGCTAAACCAGATATGCCACATATTCAGCCAGCTTGATCACCCACCTTAGAAATAACCCAGGACATTTCAAAGATTTCAAAGATTACTCAGAATATTTTAAGGGATTGTGTCAAGATTGTTTTCATATTCTCTGTGCAGTGTTATATTCAGTAAATGTTCCTTGAATGGACAGATTAATCAGAGATAATGATTTTTTTAAATAAAGCTAAAAGCCAAACATATGAGTAAAATTATACTTATAAGATATACTCTGACTCTGATGGCAGTGAGTTAATCATAGCAATCTTTTCAGAGAGATCTTCTAAACATTTTCTCACTGTACTTCAAAGTATCTTTGGTTAGAAATAGTCAGTTTGGAAAATTTTAGGGACCTCTCCACTATGATATGTTCTGACTCAAAAGTGCAAAGTCTTTACTAATTTGGAGTTGGAATTCAATTTTATTTTTTTCATTGGAGTAACAGTGCTCTGCACAAAGGATGCAGTTTGTGGCACAAGCTTTATATGGGAATTTTCAAGTTGAATTGATTAATAATTCAGATGGAAGCCTGTGATGATAAACTAGAGTTTACTGACACAAAGTAACTCAGCAATTCCACACCAAGAAAGACACAACACACATTGTTGGCATCTTGCAATAACAACTGCTAATCCTGGTTACTTAAGCTGGGCAAGGCTAATCTAGGAATTGTAAGAAGCACACCTCGACTTTAAGACCTGGTACATTTTGGAGCTCACTGCAAATGCAGACTTAAGGAATTTCTAGAAGGAAATTCCAGAGCTAATGAAACTGTTTCCAGCACAATACCATGGACTACAAGTTACCTGGAAAGCCATCATAAAATGGATAAAACACTGAATTTCCAGCAGAAATTCCTTATTTCTCTTCCTCTCTTCAGTTATTAAAATGTGGTTGTTGATATGAAATTATAGATATCTACTAATAAAGAAACATTTTCCTTTTCTCTGCATCTAGTGAAGGATTATAATGTATAATCAAGCAAATTGTTTAAAGTATATGAATATGTCCCAAAATGCTGAATAGTTCCCAAATTGCTCAGTGGTTTTTATCTCACATGAAATTTTTTGCTTATAGGCATCAAAATCCATTTCATGTTCCTTTTCTAATTGACATAGCCTGTATTTGATAGCAACATTCTTTTCAGCTGCATCATGCAATCATTCTGTATTGGATCAAAGTAAGGAAGGTCTGGTAGAAGCAGATACTTGGAGGTACAAGACTTGTAGTTGTGCTTGTTGGAACTTCCATGATGAAAATAGAGTCTGTGCATATTTCCATTCTATTGCAGTGGATACTTTTGTAAGGTATAAAACCAGACACTTGGATCTGGTGACAATGTCAGAGTTATCTAAAGATAACGAGTTCTTGTTCTCTTTATTTGTGATTGATCTTGTTGCTAACTGGTCATAGTTTCTGGGTTATGCTGTTTTTCAGGGCACTCTTTGAGTGACACTGATTAGGTTTATGTTTGAGATAGTGATATCACATCAGAAATTCTTTCCCCAAATATAAAATAAAATGAAGACAGACAGGACTATTACTGATATTCTATAATTCTATATTTTGTTAGTATTTTCTTTTTACTAGTTAAAAGAAAATTGCCATACGTAAAGTCGCTGATATATGTGGCTTCTGGAAGGGCCCACTTATATAAAAAAGTGAAGAACCTACAGTAGCTGAGGGTTTTCAGACTGTATTTTTGCAGATTTGTCACTTAATTGCAACAATAAAGTCTGATAGTTCTGGTTTGTGTTCCTTGCAGTCCTCAGACTACTCCAGAAAATAAAATCATCATGAGTTGACAGGTCAAGCCTAAGTGATAAATCATCAGTTTGTTTCACTACCAGAGATGTGAGCATTAAGTTACAAGTAGGCCAGTTTTGAAGATGGCAAGGTACCAACAATCTGGGCATGTTAACTTCGTCTTCTTCCCCAATACCTATAGTAACAAAGAATATACCCCCAATATATCAAAAATAATGTAGCTGTAAAAATTACAAAGTACTGTCATCTTCGATAGACATTTAACTGTGGAATGCTTACCATGCTAGCCTATTTCCCCACTCTCCTTTAATTGTATTGAATTATAATACAGTTAGGAATAAAAAAAAATTTTAGTTGAAAAGTTATAATAACCTCGGGCACATGATTGTGCTTAGTTGTTTTGTGTCTAAGCAAAATGGTTCTAGGGTTTATTTTTCTAGATTGTATTTTGAGCCTCAGACCAGACCAAACTATGAGTATTTAGAGATTTGCTTAAAGTTCTTAAAAGTTGAACATTCTTCATCAATACATTATTCATTTGTTTCTTTACTTTTCCTGAAAATTCAATATTGTCAAAACTTTTTTTCAAGTAACTAGACACTGCAGATAATCAAACCACTGTTTATGTTTATGGGTGCCAACTTCTGGACTTTATGTATAGTTGGTTTGTATATGCCAGTGATAAATAAAAACCACAGAAAAATTTTGGCTAGGTTGTACTTTCAAGAACTCATGCTTTATGGAAAAAAAATTATTTCCCTTGGCTACTTTGCGCTCCATAAATATTCTTTACTTTTTATTGGTTTTGTGGCAATTCAAGGTATATACTTTTCATAAACATCATTGATCTATAATCTATTCTTAGTACCATTTACAAACAAATGCTCATAATATGTTTTGGTTAAGATAAAATGGAAAGGCTCTGCATTAATTAGACAAATAGCCATATACACATGTGCACACATGTCTTGTTTAAATTAACTCAAATTATAAACGGTATGGCTATTGTCCCATCATGTGCTTCTTTTGTTTCTTCTAGCAGAAAGGAAAAAAAACAGCCATTTCAGCTATATCTGCAATTGCTCAAAGTGTACCCCATGAACTTGTGATTAATATAAACAATATACTTTGTTCTCTTGGATCTCTAATTTGCCACTGTTGGGAATAGCCGAAAATATTACACAACTTTTGAACTTCCTTGTCATCTTGAGAGAGGTGTTTTAAATTAGATCAGCTAAAATAATACTAAAATATCCCCATGAAAAGTCTAACTGAACACAGATATAAATTTTTCTCCTGTGTTTCCCAGTAATCGTGAAAAAGAAAAAAAAATGTAATTTTTAGACTATCTTCCAGAGAGATGCAAATAAACACTCAGATTGTTTAACAAACCTTCCAGTTACACTGTCAGTCATTGTGATGTTTGCCTAGAGGCAAATTAAAGTAGATATCTTTGGTGAATTTCTAAAGGAGACATTCATTCAGCTTTGTGAGCTATCTTGATGTGTTAAACAGTTGTGTCTCACAGTTATGCTATCTTCAAATTCATTCTGTTCAGCCTGACCTTAAGATAATGTAAAAAAGCAATTAGTTTTAAACAGTAGGAGTGCCATCAGTGTGAAAGAAACAAATTACACGGTGGGGTGATATTTTTAGTGATTTTTAAGGAGATTATTAAAAATGAAATCTGCACTCAACGCTGTGATTGTAATCTTTAAAACTGCCACAGAGCAGTGCATTCTTTACCAAGAGCTACCATAAATGACAATCCCAGGCCATTTCTGTGCCCTAATGAAGGTGGTCTGGTTCATTAAGTCACATTACAACTCCCCCTGAATAATCAAGCCCCAAATATTCCTTACGCATGATTTATCAAATTCATCTCCTTTGCCCTGTCATTCAATATTTGAGCAAATATTTATAGTGTCTGTATCATGAGCTCACACTGGATTAGACATTAGAAGATATTGTTTATTAGTATTAGCTAGATCTTTAATTGTGTATTTAAATCTCAGGGCTCTCACAGATACACTTTTATAAATTAATAATCTTATTTTTTTAAGAAAAATAACTTTTTGTTGACTGTCCACTTGTATTTAATAGCACAGTTATTCTAGTTCTTTGAACATTGTTATTCTAGTTTTTTGAAATTCAACCTCTTTTCATTTAATTGTGGAGCTATACCTTGAATTGTCAGATTTAAATTTAAAGATCAAATTTGCTGTATTTCCATCTCTGACTGATACCTAGGTTTCCACTATAAGAAGACATGGTTTTACTGTTAGAATCATATTTATAGAAATTAAATTCATGCTTATCAAACAGACATGCCCTGGATGAAGTTGTAGCTCTCATATGCAGAACTGTCCATTGCATTTTGTATAACTGGTGTATATCCTGATTCAGATCAATAATAAATGTATGATGGGAGCAATACAAATGATAACAATGACAAACAATTACTGTATGTTTGCTTGAAGTTAGAAACCACTGTCGGTACTTTATATCTGCTCAGCTTGCTCAGTCAGCACAGCAGCATGAGGAGGCTTGTTCTGCTGTTTCCCTTAATTGTCAGACATGGAAACTGAAGTTTAGAGAGGCTCAATAATTTCTCCAAGGTCATATGACCTTGAGAAATCATGTATGCCAATTGTGGCAGTTTCCAGATTCCCCATTTTTAACCACTCTGCTTTATGGTTGAATTTTAGGGGCAGTTTTGCTCATTAATATCCTAAGTATAATTTGATGAAAATATGTATAATTAACATATATTAGTATAGAGAATTTCAATATACTTTTGATTTAAATATGCAGAGTGAAAGAATCTTAAAATAATCATATACAGTAAGTTAGAGTCAAATAATGTTAGTATAGGAAAATGACTTTGGGGTTCAGCCTTTTAACCAGTTGCCTAAACATTTCTACAACCTCCTTCCTCTTCACCATGAGAGAAATCAGTTATGCTGAGCATACAATACTTTTCAGTCTAACTCTTAGCACTGTTTACCTTATTAAGTACAAATCAGTACCCCAAAATGTAATCTGGATAAATCAACATCAAGACATTAGGTTTTTTAATTTCTTTTATATAAATATTCTGTCTTATATAATAATTGTAGAATTATTATTTATTTCCATTATTAATGAAATAAAATTATTGAATACATATTAACAGTTTTAAGGAATATCACAGAACTTAGGCAAAAGTGACATTATAGGATGAGGTTTTGAAAACTGAGTAGATAAAATATTTCTGTTTAGTGTGCATCAAAATTAGAGAATTTCTTTGACTTGAATTGAGCTTTGATTTTTATTTTAACAATGCCACACATCCTGAAACAGTTTCAGACATAATTATTTAGCTCCTTTAATATAACTGCCATTCTTATTTGCTCACTTGATCAGACTTTGGTTCAAATAACAAGAAGATAGCTGGTTTATCTCCCACATGTGTTAAAGAGGTAGGTTTGGTTAAGACTACAACATCTTCAGCAGTCTGAACTATAAGCCAACTGTGTACTTAATAGCTCTATGCCTCAGTTTCCTCATCTGTAAAATGTTTACAAGAGTATATAACCCACTGTAAACAGTATGAAATTTATAGTTCAGAAGATAAAGGAACTTTTCAGACTCAGGAAGTCACTATAACCTTTTTTTTAATTTGTGTAGAATAAAAAAATTATATTTAAATTACCCTATAACTTTATGTGACTTTTATGTCTGAATGGGTACAGAACTTCGAATTTCTAATGTCACCACAAAACATTATATTTTATTTCTTCTCTTTCTAAATTGTGGAATGAACTTATATCGGCAGATCCCAACTATTTTGAAAGCGCCCATGCCATTATATTATATAATCACTATACTAAATTATTCCTTTTCCTTTCATATTTAATAAAAGTTGAAGGATCAGCATAAAAATGCCCAGCTATGATGAAGCAGAGATACAAGTCTTCTTTACAAAGAATGTTTTGTTATCTGGTGGATTTGTCTATGTAATAAAAAGTAAAAGCTTCTGATACTATTTGGGAATTTAGGCACTCATAGAAGGAGCAAGAGTTCAGTATTAGTCCTTTATTGGAATGGAATTTTTTCTGCCTGCTCCTTACACTGAACTGCTGTAACTCTGAAGGAGAGAGAAAGTGCCAACATGAAATATCTTAACAAATATCGCCTATGTGTGCATAGATAAATGTAAGAAGGAATCAATCATGAAGTTATCTCCTCTTTAAGACTTTCCTTGGCCTTTCTCAAGTCCTTGACACACACCTGTGTCACTGACAGCTAGTATGCAAATTGTCTAAAAGCTCCATTAGGCTGGTCCAGGCAAGGGAAGCCCATCTGTCAGTTCTGTGACACTTTCCCTCTTGGATCCTCATGTGGGATTTGTCCTTGAGACACCCAGATGGATGCATTTGTGCCAGTGTTGGGTACCACCAACCTTGAAAGGTGTCACTACTGCTTTTCTTACTAATTTTAATAGTTGATCTCCCGTTTCCCCTGAACCCCAAGAATAAAGTTTGAGAGTCAAATATAAAGTTTTCTATTCTCAGTAAAAATAGCATATTAGTTTTTAATTGCAGAAGATGGAATATGATGAACCCTTTGGGAAATTATGGTACTCACTGAGTATTTTTCAATACTGTGTGTGGTCTGGTCTTCACAAGAGAGAACACACAATTTTAAATTAGCTGGAACTTGTCAGCTGTTGCTGATAGCTGTTAGAAGGTTTTAGAAAAGACAGTAGCATATCATTATTTTACAGTCTCACTTATTAAAGGCATTTATTGAAATAGTTTCATGGTTCCTATTCTCACTTTCTTCTTTTTAAAAAGGATAATAAAATAAGTACACATAAACAATAGGAAGATGAAGTCCAACCCCTTTCTTTGATAGTTTTATGATGGCTGAGGTCTCTTGTCCATTTCAGATTAAAAAATATAGAGTAACCATAATCACACAATCAAAAGAGCATCCATGTCTTTGATAATTGCTATTTGCTCATCATAAACAGACTTCTTTCATCCATCTGATAACATGGAATTTCTTTCTAAAAGTAGGTAGGTTGCCATTAAAGCAATGATGGTTTCACCGCAGGGCAAAGAATACATTAAGGGCCAGAAAAAAAGTTTATTGAAGTTCACTCTACTTATAATATGGAACCAGAAAGAGTTTCTTCTTAAAAAATTATCAAGTTCATGGGAAACAATGCCTGCATGTATGTAAAAGGTTTGCAACAGGGTAGGAATGATGCTTTGGGACATTTTGGCAAGTAAATGGTTCATAATTTTATTACATTAAAGCCTGTTTTCCATTTTTCAGGAAATGGTCCAAAAGACACACTGTTGTTATTGACAGGACTTCCAAACTGGTTATTATTTGCTAATAATGTTGTGTTAAAAGTCTGAGCAGAGTGTCTTGCCAGAGAGAGAGTAAAACTTTTATGCCCAACGGTGTTTGGATGAGCAAGATAATTATACCCTTGTCCACAGCAGATGCTCTGTTCTTCGCTTTGGCAGTTTCCTTGTTCAGTGTGCAAATAATTTTCTCTACTAAAGTTGGTGGCTATTTTGCTACAATTATATTTCTTTTCCAGAAAAGAATGGAACTTTTCCATCACCACTTGCAAATAGCAACTGAATTGATTGGAATTTTTATTGTTTCACACACATACATATCTTATGGGAAGCACAAAGAAAAACAGATGCAGTCCCCACAGCCATCATAGGATGTGAGGCTAAGAACAAGTGATTCACTAAGATAGCTGCAGAACTACATGGCAATCATTGTTCATATATCCTTATTAAAATGGAGACAAAAAATAAGTCTCAATGTTGATAGGCAAATACATGTTAAATATACATAATTTTAGTTTATAATAGAAAAGACCTTGATTTATAAGTCCTTGCAACGTCTTGCAGGTGCTGTAGCTCTGCATGTCTGTATCAGGCAAAATTCACTTAATACATGTTTATTGATACTCCACATTGGAGTTTACTGCTCCCTCAGCATTGATGGGCATGTACAATATGTCCCATGCTTGGAAAAATCAAAACATAGCCATGCTCTTTGGCTAATGATAAGCCACTACTCTCACTTCTTTGGGGGTAACCCAGCTGCTACAGTTGTGTCTGAAAGCGGCAGGCTGGCAGGTGTTTGGCAGAAAGCTGCTGAAAAGGAAAAGAGATGTGTATTTCCAGTGGCTCTCTTCTGCTGCTGTTACCACAGGCCCTCCCTGGTGCAAAGGCAACTTTAACCTCTCCTCATGTCGCCATGTTTTCACAACCACATAATGCAACATACATTTATCTAATAAAACTAAGACTATAATTGGGGGTTTGGGTTCTGGCTTATTCCTGAATATCCCAAGAATAATCACCGCTGACAAGATTTTTGTAGTAAAATTTAACATTCAGCAAATGATTAAGTACTAACTGAAAGATTTGTCCTAACTTCACAAGTTCTGAGCAACAGCAGAGAGCTTCTTTGCACCCTTTTGCTCAGGTCCCCAGCACAACGGGAGTGGATATAGCCACTGAAGGGCAAAATATTACACGAAATATTTATCACTGGCAGAGGCACGAAGAAAATGTCTGCTAGAGACTTAGGCAGGAGGAGATAAATCAACCTGTGATAAAGGTTTCCCATAGTAAGTGAAATTTGAGTCAAAATAAATATTTTTGCTAGTAGGGAACCCATATAGAACAAGCACTCTGGGTCAGGAGGGAGGTAGTAGATTCCTCTTTGACTGAGTACCTTTTTAACGTAATTCTTACATATCACTACCAAGTTAGCTGGCCCAATAGCTTGGTGATCCTGTTTGTAATTAACATGAATTATCTTCTCTTTTTGGAGAATAGTTGCAGCTTAAAAACCATCGGAACTCCAGGATAGTCTGGATAAGAACACTAGGTTATGGTGTGTATCCATAGGCTAATGAAGATTCAATAACTTAAATAGTTATAAATATATTTGTTGTATCTAATAGTCATTATGGCATCACTTGAGTGCTTATTAAAAATGTGGGTTAGGATACATACACCGGAATTCTAAGTACATACAAGTTCACTGACACACTGAAATTAGTAATACCTTTTATTTCCATGTACTTAGTAGGATGTCAGGTCATTTTTTATCTAGGATCTTCAATGTTAGATTTGTGTCTCCTTCCAGATAAAGAAATTGAGCACAGGCACATTCATAGTACTCAATTATTGCTGAAAATTTCACATTCCAAGTTACAAATAACTGAGTAGACCCTGCGTCATGCTGGGAATCACTTTCCTCACAGAGTAACTGATGTTTGCAACAGCAAGCTTATCTTTCTTTCTTGGTTCCTTCCACTTAACTTTTTCCCCTAAGGGCACCTGTCCCTCCCACCCCCCCTCTAATCATACCCCTCTCAGGCATATCCAGACTTTTGCATCATTTCCCTGTGGAAATGTGCATTTAACCATTCCATATGTAAAGAGTATATAAGGAGAAAAATATGTCCTTCCCTTGAGATCTACCCCAGTCAAAAATCCAGCCACTTTTTCCTTTGAATCTTTTGTAGCTGATTCTGCTTCTCGCTATATGCTTTATTCTCTATGGATTACCACCAAGGTGAAAAATAAAATAAAACAAAACTAGGTAGAAACAAACATAAAGAAACATCATTCTTCTTCAAGTAATTTAATTACTCAGAAATGCTTTTTGGCAAAATATAGCTTCTAGCATCTTCCATCTTCCTGCTATTTATCCATAGTCTGTATTACCTCATTCATTAGTTCTGACAAGTGACTGTATTTGTATCACTGTCTGACAAATGTGTTGCATGTTTCAGTCTTAAAATATTCAACTCTCGACTCTGAGCTCAGTGCTGCATACTTGGGAGATGATGTTAAATCAGCCTCAGCGACACACTGCTGTCATGACGCCAAATAACTCAGGGGAAAAATGATAAGGGTATAAAGAGATCAATAAGGCAAGAGAATCCATGCTTTCAAAAGTAAGGCAAAATATGAGAAAGACTATCAGTCAAGCATTGGGATGTAAATAAAGCAAGAATATGCCATGTTTGGGACACTCTTACGCTGCAGTGGGCCATTATCCTGTGAGTGGTAAATTTCTCTTGTGTTTGCCTAACTCTGTTAATACAGGTCATTTTAAAATACAGCCATAAGATTCACTGGCACATCGATCAGTCTGGCATTGCTCTTCCTTCCCTCCTAATAGAATAAAATGAGGATATGGCTGATGAATGCTGAGAAAGACAATTTCCAGGCCATTTAAATGTGAGCACTCATGCTGGAACATATTCTGTATTTAATGAAGAACTCACATCTTTGTTTGAATTATGAAAATATATTTCTGCCCTTTGAGATGATATTATTTACTAGGGTCCTAGTAAGTGTTCAGCTGTCTTGGATTTTCTTGGTGGAAAACAAATGAAATGTAGATATTGGCCATTTGGAAATGATATCCTTTATTGAGTAATTGCTACTCAGTTGTAATTAGAAAGCAGTCATTTCTCTTTTTCATCAAAGAACATTACATTATTCTTAATTTTCAAAAATAAATGGTAAAAGTTTGCTGAACGAAGCTAGTAAAATTTAGGAACATTTGGAAATGATTTATTTTTGTGTATGAATGTGTGAGGCGACTTTGTGAAGATGGTCCAGAGTCAGTCTGAATGTCAGTCTAAGGAAGGTGATCTTTAGACTGTGAAGAGCATCTTGGGATTTTTTCAAACATAGAGCTGAAGTGTGAAAATTAAATTTTACTTTAGGAAGAAAAAGCTTAAGGTTGCATGCAGGATAGATGAGGGTATTTGGAGCTTTGGAATAGGAAACACACTTTAGAGAAGGGTCCATCAGCCCATATGGGTGTGAATTGCTCCTTGACAAGAATAGAAGCTGTGGAAAGGAATTGGGAAGACAGATGTGACAAAGACTGAGCGGGAAGCCTGAAGCAGGACTTGGTGCCTGTCAATGAGACATGGTCATGAAAATAGAAAACAGATGTATCCAGATGGCAAGTCACGAAGACACAGTTGATCTGTAAAAAATGTCAGTTAAATTCAGGCTGAACATTCAAGGCATAATGTGCTATGAAATGTTCCTGCATGGTCTGCAGTATCACTTGAATGAAGGTGCCCCACAGCCCTTAGGAGAAGTGTCCAGAAAGGGAACATGTGTAAAAACTCACTGTAGGCAAAAACGAAGAACAAATGAAAAAGCATATGTGCAAACAATCACACTAAGAACTGAACATATGAAAATGGGAGATCACCTGCTAGTCTGGAGGAGAAGTTGAAGGTGGGTTATCCAACTTCACCCTTATATCTGCAGTTTCTTAAAAATGACCAATTTGTTGAAATTGTACAAACTAACCCTCACAAAAACCACATTCTTTCTTTGCTTAGCAGCATGTTCACACTGTCATATGAGCTTGAATAATCTGCAAAAGAAAGTGATTTTAATGATTTTACTTGGTCAAGGACCCTGTCTTTACTGCAGTTTTCTCATTTTCCCTGCTTTTCCTCAGGTACAGTGAATATTTTATAATTTTGAACTTAAAAGAAGGAAGTTACGTGGAGATGCATTTAGTCTGGTTTCATGAGGGGTGTGTGTGTGTGTGTGTGTGTGTGTGAGTGTGTGTGTGTGTGCTGTCAAGTGCTGTTCTGGGGTAAAGATGGTTACAAGAACTCTCCTTGACTTGACTTGCTGCATCCTTGGGCTTGGCAACAGGAACATACCACCCCCTAGTCTTAACGTAACAGCAGGTGACTAGTTATACCCAACTGTAGAGGTTTATGGGAGTGGAAAAAGATCTGCAATATCTGAAGCTGAAAGATAAGTGCATTCACTCACATTTATACTCAATTTGTTGTTCCCCAAATTACCAACCTAACAATTTATAAATCATTTGTGATTTTTGAAGAAGAAAAAAAAATGACTCTAAGCTATGAATAAAAAAAGGTACACTTCGAACAACTACTAAATGCAAACAGATTTACCTTTTTATTCTTTCCACAGAAATTATTATGTAATCACTGCCATCAAAAAGTGGGCAGAACAAAAAATAGAGGAAAATTATTTTTAAAGTGTGTCACAGAGATGGTAGCCTTATGTTTAACGTTTTTTAATATTTATGCCATCAAGCTTTTTAAGTGGTGGTTTGTTGCACTTATTTTCATTCTAAAAATATATTCATATTTGTGGTTAAATTTCTATTTACTAATCCTAAGAATTGTCAACTGTGTTCACAGTAGAAACTGGTGATTATCACTAGAGGTGTGTCTGGCTTTCTCAAATTGTCAATATAGGACACTGTTGGTCTTGCCAGAAGCCTTAGCGCTGATTGATATGAATGATTAGTGGAATCAAATAAGTGAAAGGTAACCTGCTTTGTACCTAACATAATCAACTACAGGGTGAGTGGAAAACTTGGAGAATATTGTGATACTCTAAACTGTGCTTCTGGTCAGGGGTCTATGTACTGGGATTCACGCTTCTGTGTGACTGAACTAGGAGATTCCAGGCATAAAGGAGTTCTGCCTAAGGTCAATTTGCATTTAGAGAAGCTGTAGTTTCATCTGCTGAAATCAGAAAATAGCATCCATGGACATACAACATCATGAATCGATAACAATATCGCTGTGCCCCAAACAAAGGTTGTAATAGACCATTACTCACTTGAGCAGAAGTAACACACTGGTAGAGGAAGTTCTACGTTGTCAGTTGCATCTCTCACTTTATTTTTATTTCTATTATTACTAATGTAATCTCTGATTTCTGCAAACCACAAGTGATAGTGATCAAATTCATTCCATTTTCACCTTTGAGAACTCTGGTTATAAACTTGACCATTGCACAATTCTATTCATTCTGATACTTAATCACTCTGAGGAGCAATACATATTATTTATTTATAATGAACTGTACAGTTTACAGTAAAAGAAACAGACTATCATAAGAATTAGTGTTGAACACAGGCATCCTTTTTTATCATACTTTAATAGAGGTAAATATAGACCACATTTTGGTTCATATCAAGTTTATTTATCTTGTTTTCTAGCCTATGTGCAGTGTGCTATACTAACTTCATCAGCCTGAACTGTTTTCTACTATTGTTTCTTTCTGACTTAAAAGATTGTCACTGTTTGCTTCTTATATTAAAAAATATTGTTTCATGGTAGTATTTAGATTTCTATCTTATTGTTGAGTTTACTTATGAATCCTAGTTATAGTTTAGTTTTACACATTTTGGTTCTTGAAGAACTGGAAGATTTTTGTCTTTCTTTGGTATAGTATACTTTACTGTTAGTGAAATGCCTCCTTGAAGCCCATATTTTGGACAGTATTTCTGTCCCTCAGCAACTCCATGATGTCTTTCTAACAGAATCTTTATTTGCATAACAACAAGGGACATTAACTCCAGGTTACTTTGCTGACCTGTATATTTTTGTAAACTTGAACAAGTTGTCTATATCTTATCTGACAAAGTTTTGGGCTCATATAGTATTGGTTATAAACAGAAAGAATAATATGATAGATATGTATGCGGTTTACATTCTACATGGAAGTACATATGTAGAACAATCTTATCAAATTATTTACTCCACAAACTTCTGAGAGCTGTTTCCTGATATAAGGGATATTTGTACAACTACTGATAATCGTATGACTTCCAAAAAGCATCATGTGTCATTACTTTTTTACTGATACTGTATCTCTCACTTTGGTGAATTACACTGTCATAGTTTAGCTTGTTCCATTTCATTGTCTCTGTTTTGATTTGAACTTAACATGTAATCAAATTCATGGTGTTAATGGTCTGTCCTGAAAGAGTTTATAGTAGACTCCAAGTGATTGTTCAGAAAGGAATGATGACAACACATTGTAAGTTTCTTTAAAAGGAATTGTCTCTTGGTTGATAAACAGGGACGTTCTTTTTGCGTGCCATCTTTCTTCCAGAAATTCTTTTTTTTTTTTTTTTTTTTTTT
>PVHY01003575.1:0-105860 GCA_004024945.1 Uropsilus gracilis | reverse complement strand
CCTCTCTCCCTCTCCCTCTCTTCTCCTCTCCCTCCTTCCCTCTCTCTCCCTCTCCTCTCTCTCTCCCTGTTCTCTCCCTCTCTCTCCTCTCTCACCCCTCTCTCTCCCCCCCACACACTTCTGTTGGCATAGTCCTAGTATGCTGCTACCTACCACTGCTGCCACTTTATCCCTGCCTCTCTGTGCTGCCACTGCTATGTGAACACACCCACATTCTCTGGGCCCAGGTGTCCACAATTAACAGCTGTGCATGGCTTCCCATACCCACACTCCCAAACATCTTCTGCATTAACACAATCAAGGCCACAGGTGACAACTACAGGCTATGTCATTTAAAAAAATGGTTTTTGTTTTGTTTTTTTTTTCCGGGGCGGGGGATTAGGTCTCCCTACAGCAGGACTCAAACCAGGATCCCTAGCCCTAGCCACTTCATAGGCTGAAGCTTACCGACACGAGCCACCGTGCCCAGCCTAAAAAAAAAATGTTTAATTCATTTACCCTTCACCCAGGTAGGGACTAACCAATTGAATCAAGTGCACATGACTGTGTATGCAGCAGGCACATGCCATATATTCCCAGAACCGCCCCCCATTTTCCTTTCCTCTTTACCAAACAGATAACAATTTCCAAAAGGTCTAGTAGATAGGTAGGGAATTATATCAGATGAAATGTGGAAGCTTGTGGTATATTATTTCTAGCACTAACTCCTGTGAGAAAAGTAAGTCTTGGTCCTTTTCTTCCTCTTCCCTCATTTGCCAGCTGCAAAAGATGCTGGTGGTCACTCTGAGATTTTAAGGAATAATGAAAATGATGGAACTTCTTGGAAAGGGCTTGGGTTCATGGAGTGACAGTGAGGAACCCCTTCTCTACCCTTCATTTGGCTGCAATATGATCAAAATTTCTACTTCTATTTTGCTAGAACAATGAGATTTTCTTGAATACCAACGATTGTCCTATAATTAGTACCAAGAGTTCATCCTTGGACTTGGGAAAGATAAGTAATCCGTAACTGTGACACAAAAAATGGTGAAAATGAAAGCATAATTGCAATCCATTCAAGAGACAATACGGAGAATGTTAGAGGCACAATTGTTTGGCAAGTTTTGCTGTAAAAGCAGAAAAATTACACACACACATGCATACATATATATAAAACATATGCAAAAGTCAGTTATCAACTGATCTGCATAACTGAAGGTACAGTAGACATAGTAATAGTCCTCCAAATGAATTCATAGCCTAACCCCTAGCCTGTGAGTATGCTGTTAGATGGCAAATGAGAATTAAAGTGGCAGGTAGAATTAATTTTGCTAATCAGCTGGCCTTAAATGAATGAGATTATCCAGGTGGATGCAATGTGAACATAAGAATCCTTAAATAGGGACAGAGTCTGATGAATCAGAAGCAGAGGAGGACATTATGGGAAACACCCCTGGAACCTCAAGAAAGAGCAGGGTCCCTTGACAACAGCCCAGTGAGAGACCCCTTGGACTACTGACCACCAGGAAGGTAAGAATATATGTTTTGTTCTAAATCACTGAGCAAGTTTGTGGCCATTTGCCAGAACAGCAACAGAAATCTAAATAGGGACAGTGCTCTTCATGAAAAGAGCAATCCAAAGTGACATGTCTGAGAATATATTTTATAAGGAATGTGTTCCTCCTCTGAGGAGAGTTACCAAATATGACCCTAAGTTAGAAAAGAAAATCCAGATAATTGGAGAAATAGAATATGCTTCCAAATAGAAAAGCAAAAGACTAAAGGTTAAAAATTCTCTGATTTATGTAAGATGCAGTCACACTCACTCTTTCAGGTTCAGTGTATTAATCAGGAAGGATTAAGGATACATCCATCTTGAACTGAATTTTTATTTTGACAAAAAGATTTTGTTTTAGAAGAGTAAGTCAGGTAAAGCGCATTTAAAATGCAATATTCTCTTCCTCTCATCTCTGCAGCTTTCTTCGAGTTAATGTCATTACTTCTTACAGCTGACCCATTTCTTCACTCTTGGGAGAGAAAGTTTCTCTGCACCACATGTTAAGTTGATTGATCAGGTGTGACCTCATTCACTGTCCCAGAGCTAGTCTGTGTGGCCAGAAGAATGGGGTTGATCATTGTTCCAGGCTAGAACACTTCCAGCCCAATAGCTAGAGAAGATTGGTCAGTAGCCAGAGACAAACAAAATGGGTACTCTGTACAATAACTCTGCTACTAGGAATCTACTAGAGGAAAATGAGATGCTGAAAAAATATTTATGTAAAATGTTTTTCATTTTAAAATTAAATTAAATTATGACCTAGCCACATGATGAAATATTTTGCATTCATTAAAAATATCTTTCATAAGTTTTTAGGACTGATAGAATTCAAAATCCATGGGAAAATATATTCAGTGAATAAAATTGAAAGCAAAAGAATGTATGTTTTGGTCCAATGTTGCAGAAGAGATATATTTTTATAGTTTGCCAAAACCTTAACGATATGTACATCTATAGAAAGTGAGGTTACAGTTTTGCTTTAAACTTTTTTGCAGCTTTCTAACAAATTGTCTAAAGTAGTAATTTAAACAATTTCAAAATCTACAGATTTTGAAATAAAACTGCTTTCTTAAAACTGTACAAATATTCAGCTAGTGTAGCTGTATACAAGTATTGATCTCTCTTCCTGGTATTAGTGCCCAAATCTCCAGTCTAGTGGTTCTCTGGCTTGACTAAGTAATCTGAGATGGTTTATATGAATCCAGGTGGCCAGACCTCATCCCAGAGTTTATGATTCCAAAGGGCTCTAGTGTAAACTAAGGATTTGGGATGTGATGTTGATAATAATAATCTGGCTACCACAGTTTGACTACCAACCATTGCTTTAATAATATCTGACGACATGAATTCCTTGAGCATCTGGCTTAAATGCACTTTTGAGTCTATGTCTGGCTTCTCAAAACTTCACCACCTTGTCTTTGTTTAAATCAGGAGTCATTTCCTTGACTAAAAGTGTCCCATATAATGAATCAGCTGAGGCTGATTGTCCTGAGAGGTTGTTTTCTTAACTTCCTAAAATGGATCAGGTGACTTGCCTATCGGCTCTCAAAGCCTCTGGAACTGACTTATCTCAATTTTTCTAGGGGTCTTTGAGTCCCCAGAATAATCCTGAACATAGTTGGGAGGCCTGAACAAGTGAATGAACCTATTATCTTTTTTGATCTATAGTAATATGCAAGTGTTGTTATTGTTGGTTTTCAAACAAATTGTACTAATCAATGAAACTGAATTGCACATAAATTAATTTACCACTTTTAAGATCAATAAGATAGTAGAATCTTAACTCAATTTTTCCTGGATTATAAATCTTGTATGTTCTATATTATCCCATGCTGTTGCTCACTCATAGATGTATACTATAAATATGGAACTTTTATTTTTCCAGTATCTGATACTGTGAGAACTGTGTAAAAAGCTTCTATGAATTGTTAAAAATCCCAGTCTATAAACTACAAAGATAAATGTTGAATTAAAAAATGGTCTAAAGCCTACATAGATGCAAAAAGCTAGGAAGTAGACAAGGGAAATTATTCCTGATCTAAAATAAAATTTTCTTCCCCGGACACGGTGGCTCGTGCTTGTAAGCTTCAGCCTATGAAGCAGCCGGGGCTAGGGATCGTGGTTCGAGTCCCGCTTGGGGCCCGTAGCAAGACCTAGTTCTAAAAAAAAAAAATAGCTGGGCGTGGTGGTGCGCACCTGTAATCCCAGCTAGCTGGGAAGCTGAGGCTGGGGATTGCTTGAGTCTGTGGTACCTCAGGCAACGAGAGCCTGCGGTTCCACGGGCAAAAATAGCAAGACCTAGTCTCAAAATATATATATATATATATATAATATAATATAATACAATTTTCTTTATTTATTTTTATAAAATAAATACTTTTATGCCTCTGTTAAGGGTTCTGGTTTGGACTACTAGCTTTATTGACATAATTAAGAAAATACACAACTCACCCATCTAAAGTGTATATTTCAATGATTTTTTTTTTTTTAGTAATTCATCGATGGGACTCATCACCACAATTTTATGAGGTTCCCCCCAAAGTGACCCATACTCTTCAGTTGTCACCCTCCACCCTCCTATTCCTACACCTGACCAATCACCAATTTCTAGATAAAAATGTATGACTTCTCAATAATTCATATAAGTGGAGTCATGTCGTGGTCTTTTCTGACGTAAGCATAGATTTTAAACTGATAACTGTAGTTCCTTGACTTCACATTTTAAACTGATTGCTGGTACTATAATTTGTATCAGTTATTCATTCCCTTTTATTTCATTGTATGACATAGAATATTTTATCTGCTCATCAGTTTATGTGCACCTTTTGGTTATTATGGAAAAAACTGCTAATATCTTCAAATTTTTGTGGGGGCATATATTTTCAATTTGTTTGGGCATTCCACTGAAAATACACTTAGGAGGTCACATGATAACTAATCTTTCAGGAACTGGAAGACTTTTCCACAGTGGTTGTACTGACTGAATTCGTTTTTCTCACAAATTTGTTCAAAGAGTAGATTTTATCTGAACTACACAAAAATAAATTTAACCAAAATATTCATTGTTGCTGTTATTGTCAAATCAATACAATTGACAGTCCTGAGTCTCTCTGTAAGGATTTCTGGTTAATTCCTACTGTCCTCTTTGTCAATCCTATTTCCTCTGATCCAATATCACCGGGGGATTTGCCACTTAGTGTCTATCACTATTTGACCATTTCTGAAAGCCTGGCATAAGATCTAATTGAGCAAAGGCAATGGTTTATGTTAGTATTTTTGAAAAAATAGTTTCCTTTAAGAAACTGAAAAAGTCTTGGTGCAAACATGTGAATTACTCAAGAAGCAGACAATGCTTGGCTCCAATTTTTCACTGGTCATCATTTTCAACCTCTTGATAAAAATTTCTGCTGAATTTATGGAAAGTATCATATTGTTAAAATCAAGATATCTGTTTTACATTTCAGAAATGTTTATCTATGAACCCACATAGGTTGTTCTTTTATTCATGTTTTGATTAAACTTTTCCATAATGAGTTGGGTCTCTTCTAAAAGAAAATAGCTCTGGAGTTCTGTACTCTGCAAATGTAACTCATCACTCTTCACCAGTCCTGTTGCCCTTCAGTATCATTGGTTCATTCTTTGACTTGACTTGGTTAAGAATCTTGCCAATATTTTAATCTAGGTCTTTTTCTATATGAATTATTGGGACTATTTGGTTAGGAAGAATGACTTCCCAAGCAGTGTTTTCTGGATATAATGAGGTTCTTTTTTCTTTTTTTTTTTTTTGGTAAGTTTTTATTAAAGTAACATTGGTTTACAATGCCATATTAGTGAAACCATTTGGTTTCTTTTTCTTTGTGACTTGTTTTTCTGCTAATATGATTTCTTCTAAGTACATCCATGTTATAAAATCATCAAATTTGTTATTTTTAATTGATGAGTAATGAGGTTCTTTTACAAAAGTGAATTCAATGTTTTTAATTGCATTTTTGTTGAGGTAATTTTGGACATCACTGTAAATGACTTGGATTTCTCCACACAGTATGATTCAGAGGTACAGACGCACACTTCTTTAGGTATCTCCCAGGAATTCATTTTTAAAGATCAGTTTCTTTAAAAAAAAAAGCTTGACAAATATGACTAGGGGTTGAAGAGATGAATAAGTAGAGTTTGAAATAAGTAACTTTGTTCTGGAGTAAGAGAAAAGGAGAAACAGAAAGTTCAAGGTATTTTCTCAGGATCATTAAATTTGTCTCATCTTCCTCCCTGGTAACTTCATAACAATGTGCCTTATCAGTTGTGAATTTATAGGAAAAGCAATTTCCCAATTGAAAGAATACAAACAAATGAATAAAAAGGAAATTACATGAGTTAAGGGAGAAAAGGGTGGGTGGGGAACACTACTTATAAACCTATTAAATGAGATTTAATAGTTTATAATAATTCTAAAATAAGATTATAATATCCAGTTAATGAGGTGTTGGTAATAATCTTTGGATGCTAATATTTCTAAAATGAAATAGCCTATGTTTCAGAACACAGACTTTGTATTCAGTCCAGGCTTCATGACCTCCAAAGTAAGACTTTACAAAAGTGACTGAATATCCCTGTTCTAGTTCCTTTGTAAAAACGGTAGAGTTGACTACCACTAAAATTTATATCAGTAAATAGTTACCCTAACAATTAGACCTAGTTATATAGGCAAAGCTCTTTGCCCAAGACCTAGAGAAAGTGAGTGCTCCGTGGTGCCAGTTATTTTTTGTTACAACTAAGACATTGAAAAACGCTTCACTAGGATAAATGACTCCTGAAAACTGAATCAAATGTTAGCTAGTAAACTGAAATAGTCCCAAATAGTTGAAACTAAAAGTCAGTAAGGAAAATATCAAAGGATTTTTCCTCCAACCAGCACATTAAAAAATTTAATTGCTAACTTTTCTGTATTCCTCTTTCAAAATAGTCTTGTAAGCATTTATGAATCTTCTGATCATCTGAAGATTCTGAATCCTCTCTTGTAAGCATTTATGAATCTTCTGAATTTTACAATAAAGTATTATTGTTGGGCTCCTTTCCAATGCTCCCCTCCCTGACTAATTTTATGCCATATCAACCTTCAACTAGTTTTCCGTAAGTGTCCCTTCTCTTTAAACTGTTCTTCTTTCAGAGGCAATTTCCTTCCAACAGTATCAGTCTCTATTACATTTAAGTGTAGCATAATCCTTTTTTACTTTATCTACCCAAAATTCGGTTTTTAGCAATTAATTTTTTCTCTACCTTTTTTCCCCTTTTGCTTTTGAAAAATTTAAGCCTTCGTAAGAATTATAGGAATATTATGAATATCCAAATACCTTTCCTGTATGTTGACAACCTAATTTGTCGTATTTGCCACATTTCATACACGTTACATATTTATGGTTTTTTCCCTTTCAAAATCATTTGAAAGTTAATTGCAAATATCTTGACATTTCACCCTAAATATTTCAGCATGTATTTTTCTGAAATAATTTAGTTTATTTAGCAAATTTATTAGTTAAAATTTAATTGTTAACACTAGGTTGCTGTTGCAGCCTTCAATTCTATTTTTCAAATTCAGCTATACTATTTTTTACCTCTGTTACCTCGTGGTTTCTCAGTCTTTCCTCTGTTCCTATTTCATATACTTCATTGTTTTCTAGTTCTATAAGCATTTTTATAACTTTCCCTGAAGTCTTCTACAATCATATTCCACAAATCTGTTGAATTAAGGCTCTCTAAGTTGTTTAGAGAGTACTTGTGATGTTTACTATTCATTTTTCATTTTTAGGGATTATAATAGGGATAGACTTTCAGACTACAGTCTCTACACTCCTTTCTGGTAGACTGTCACCCTTGGTGTGTGCCATGGTTGGCCATTTTATCTTCAGAGGGTTTGGTCTTTGTTCTCCTTGTGATAAAGTTACGCCCAGTCTCTTCACTTGGCCACCATCTTGCTGGGTAAATTATTTCTCAAGTACTTTGGGTTCTTGAACGATGTTGAAGATTGTAGAAAACTTCAGAACTCATTCTATACAAATCTGATTATGCAGATAGTCACAAAAAACTTCTTAGAATAGTAGATCAGTGGACTGGGTCTCAAATTTTCTTGTCAATAGTGCTTACTCTGTCACAGGTGATACCTACATGAGTAGCAAACACCACCCATTGGTTGCATAATCTGCTATTCTGCTAAATACCTTTCAATCTAATAGATATCAAGTTGATAATAAAGATTCCAATTACCTATGCAGTCTCCAATTTACAACTATATGCCTTGTAATTTTTTGACTTTACAATGATATAAAGGCATTTTCATTTAGGAGAACTTATACTTGAATGTTGAAGTAAGATACTGTTTTCCATTTTCTCTGCAATGGTCAATAAATTCCATAAAATAGAGTGTTAAGACAACTTTGCCAACAGTAGATTAAAGTAAGTGTTTTGAAGTAGACTACGCTATTGTGGTTAGGGGTAATGTAAATAATGTAAATGCATTCATGTATTTAATAGTTTTCAACTTCATATATTTTCAATTTATAATGATTGTAATTGGACATAATCCCATTGCAGTCAAGAAAATCATGACATTCAAAATCAAATTATTTTAGTGAACATTATTTCAACTTTTACTGGTAATAAGAACAAGAAATAAATGGAAATTCTGAGCACCCACTGTCTTCTAGGTACTTAGGAAAGAACTTTGCCTACATAACTATATTTAATTCTCACAAAAATTCTATTTGCTGTTCTAGCCTATTTTTATATTCCAAACTTAAGAAGAACTAGACCAAGGAGATTTAGCTACATGTCTAAAGTCATACACCTTGAAAGTTTTAGAATCAGGGCAATGGAACCCCAAAGCCTGTGTTCTGAAATATAGTATATTTACATTAAAATTCTAAAGAGTTATCAACTCCTTATTAAATGGGTTATCATGTCAGTGATTTATGAGAGAATTACATGTCATCTGCAAATAGTTTCACTACCTCTTTTTAAATTTGAAATCCTTTTATCTTTTTCTTGCTTAATTGCTTAAGATAGGACTTCCAATACAATGTTGACTAGTGTTAAGACTGCGTACACTCTTTACTTGAATTTGATCTTAGGGAAAAAGTTTTTAGTTTCTCAATATTTGAGTATGAGATTAGATGTAAGTTTATCATATATAGATTTTATTATGTTGAAGTTTGTTCCAGCTACCCCTAATTTTTTGAGTTTTCAGCTATAGAATTTGAACCTTATCAATTGCTTTCTCTGTATCTATTGATACATTTTTTCCTTTTGTTAATGTACATTTCATTGATTGATTTTACATATGTTGAACAATTTTGGCATCCCAAGAATAGATTCCATTTAATCATTATGATTCCTTTAATGTGACTTACAGTTTGCTTTTCAGTTAAGGATTTTTGCCAAGGATATTGGTTTAGTGGGAGAGGGAATGGGGAGGGAAGGGGAAGAGGAAGTGAGAAAGGGGGAGGGAGGGAGAAGGGGAGTTTTTGGTATCAACAGCACTAACCTCAATCTCCCTACTTCAATTTTTCTGCAAGATTTGGGAAGTATGGGTAATAGTTCTTCTGTAAAGGTTTGGTAAAAATCATTGGTAAAATTATCTCTCCTATGCTTTTGTTTTGTTGGGGGAGATTTTTCATAGCTGTTTCAATTTCTTTGCTTGTAATTTGTTCAGATTTTCTATTTCTTCTCAAAAAAGTCTTGGGAGATTGTATGCTTCTAAGAAATTATCTATTTCTAGTTTATCCATTTCACAGGCAGAGACAATCATAAATCTCTTATGATACTCTATTTTTTTTGAGATGTATGTTCTAACTTTTCTCATTCTATTCATTAGCATTTTCTACCCTCACCCTAACTTTTTTGAAATCAGTGAATTTGGCTAAAGATTTATATTTTTTAAATTTTTTTAAAGAATATATTTTGGTTCGTTGATTTTTTTTTTAATTTCTATTTCATGTATTTCTACTCTATATTTTCTCCCACTTTTTTTTTTGGTTTTTGTTTTCTTTAAATGTAAAATTGATTCTTTATGATTTCTCATTTCTGAATGTGCAACTATATTAGTACATACTCCCATTTGTTCTATTTCTACATGTCACTCAGGTGCTCATAGCTCCTGTCTTCATTTTTGTCTTGAGGTATTTTTTAAATATCTTATTTGATGTCCTTATTAAATCAGTAATCATTCAGAAGTATGTTGTTCAGTCTCCACACATTAGAGGATTTTTCCACTTCTTGTGGCTGATTTCTAATATACTAAATAAATTATCCCTTCATATTTGTAATGTCTACCAGAAAATCTGTTGACAATTTAATTGGTATTTTCTTATAGGTGATACCTTTTTCTCTCAATATTTTTACTATTAAATTCATGTCATTGATTCAGGACAACTTTTTTTATTATGTCTTCATGTACATTTTCTGGTATTATTTTATATGGAATTCTTTGGGTCTCTTGAATCACAATTTCAGGTCATTTCTCAAGTTGAGATGTTCACAATTATTTCTTTAAATAGGTTTTCTATGCTTTTAAATTTTTTGTCTTTTGGGATCCCCATTATTTCTCTGTAGGTTGTTCCAGAGAGCCCTTATACTGTTGTAACTTGAAATTATTTTTCTACTTTATTCCATCCCTGTGTTCTCCAACATTTTGCTTTTTTAGCTCATTAATTCCCAGTATTGCTTCTGTTTGTCTAACGTTGAGGCCCTCTATTACATTTTTAAAATCAATCATAGTAGGCCGGGCATGGTAGCTTGTGCCTATAAGCTTCAGCCTATTAAGCGACCGGGGCTAGGCGTTGTGGTTCGAGTCCTACCTGGGGCCCGTAGCAGACCTGGTTCCAAAAAATAGCTGGGCATGGTGGCATGCGCCTGTAATCCCAGCTACCTGGGCCGCTGAGGCTGGGGATTGCTTGAGTCTGTGGTACCCCGGGCAACGAGAGCCTGCGGTTCCACGGGCAAAAATAGTGAGACCTAGTCTCAAAAAAAAAAAAAAAAAAAAAAAAATCATGGTGTTTCTAACTCCATTGTTTCTGAATGTAGCTGCCTCATATTTTCATTATCTTTGTTTTTTGTTTTGTATTTTTTGTTTCCATATGTGTTGCCAGGTGTGTTACCTTAATTTTCCTTCTGTTATGCTCCACAAATCGATTGAGTTGGGGTATCTTTCAGGGTTTTGTTGCTGTTCTGGCAATTTGTACTGTGTTCTTCTATCTTATTTTCAATATGCATAGGTTTTAATAAAGTTAATTTTTCAACTCTTTTTTTCATCTGTAGTCAGGAGATTGGTCCTATAAGGACTAGTAACAATAAAAGAAGCCTATTACAACAGGCATCAAAGGAACACCTCCAGTGGAATAAGAATTTGAGCTTCCTATTTTTGAGAGCATTTTTTTGTGGAGTGTGACAGGAGTTTTCGATAACCTCAACCTGGTTATCAGTAGTCACCTCTTCAATAAAGTTCAAGTGTTCTTATGAGTCTCAAAGTCAAATCTGTAGCCTTCACTCTGTATCCCCATGCCTGCAGCTCTTTATCACTGCACCCTCGTTCTAGGTGCATGCTCATACACCCCCTTATCTGGTACAGGGCGAGATCTCAGGAGGCCCATTGTTGGCTTGTATCTGAGTAAATGGTTGTAGAGGCCTCTGCAGTTCAACTGTTTCTCCTTGTGGGTTACACTGCCCCACCACTCTATACAAGAGTTCATATAGGGTTTTTCCTCTTTCCATCTGGCTGACACTCCTATCCTGTGTGGTTTTTCCCTTAGAGTGTTGGGTTCTATTTTACATCAGTTTTCTTTTGCATATTTGGAGGAGGCAATTTCAGTATTTTCACTCTGCTACTATTTTGCTACACTCCTATCTACCCATTTGGACAGTTTAATGATTTGACTCAAGTCACAGTTGTGGCTCCCAGCCTTACTGCGTTACTTTGTGCATCCTGATTTCATTTGTGGTGGTCCAGGTGCTATACATTTACATATCTAAATGTATGTAAATGTGCTTATCAGAATCTCACAAACTCCACATTTCCTTGTTTTCTTACTGAGGGATTTTGATAGAATTAGCTAAGATCTTGTCTTTTACTTGCAAGTTGCAATGTAGAGATTCGAATTTAATTTTTTTTTTTTTTGCTGTTTACATAGTTATGCTTGTGTGTATGTGTACTTGTTTATAGTATCCTGTGCACTGTTATATACTGGCCTCCTTATATTTACACATGCAATTTTCAAAATAACCCATGGCATTAATTCTCTTTATCCCCAATGAACAAATACAGTAACTGCGTCTCAGAGAAGTTAATTAATCAAGTACCTAGCTGATATTTATGGAAACCCAGATTCAAATCCATCAGCCTGGCTCTAAACCTCATGCAAATAATGGCTATTCTTTATTTGGCTTGGCAGAATATCAGTGTAAGTTGGAATTGGCATCCATGAATTAATCCTTACCATCAGCTCAACTGAAATATAATAGGTTAAGTGTTGTTAATCTCTTATGCAGCTAAATCTGCTTCCTTTATAGTTGTTTATCTTCTCAAAAGTATATATGCTTAAAAGTAAAGGAATCTGAAACCGCTTAAAGGGTACATTGTCCTTTTACAAGATAAATATATACTAATGTTACTGGAGGGAGGCAGGAGTCTATATTTTTAAGGGTCCGAGAAAACATAGCTATATAAGCTCCAAAACCCACAGGAAATCCACAATCCTTTATCCAACAATGCAATCAGTTGAGTGGTCCAAGTATCCATCATCCCAAATATGCCTCTCAAAAAGCAAATGCAGACGATTGGTACAATCAAAATCTTCAGTCAGAAACATTCTTTAACATACTGATTGTGTAAAGATTCCTGGCTTGTTTCTCTATTTTGAGTTAGTTGAAACTATGCTTCAGTTTCTCAATACTAAATAGATGCAATTACTTGAATAGTATTAGGTATCACAGAGACATAAAGAGTTTTTACAGTCTTTTATTCATGTGAAGTAGATTGTATCCCATCAAAATTTTCCAAAACATTACTGGGTTTTTTGTTACATATTTGCTAACTGAATGTAATCAGTTCATTTGCTTTCTAATTGAAATGTTGAAAAATATTCTAAAGTATCTTTCTTTAGCTTTCCGTAGTCATGAATATTGGCAAAAAATCTTAAGTTGCCGCCACCTGGTATTTCAGAAAGTAGGATACAGTAATAGCTGTATTCATTTGTCTTAATAAATTGTTAGGAATTATTAAGTAAAAGAATCACTTAGGCCCTCGTTTCTTAAATTGTAACATGGGATGCTTATTTCTGATCTATTTAAATTTAAAATATTGATTCAAAATTAATGATATTATGTTTACAAATATAATTTGTAATGGGTCACTGATCATACCTCAAGATATGACCTGGAAACTGCTCAAAATTTTCCATCTCTGATAGTTTTTGACTGGGCCATTGATTTCTCAGGACATGTTATATATTATTTAAACTAATTTGCAATTCATAGACTGAGAAACATGTTACTGTCTATATACTGTTAAATGATAAGATTAATATTTTGATTTGTGCTATTGGTCTTTTTTGAAACAGAAATTCTAGACTATACTGTGTGAAGCTAGTTCTTTGGCTGTATTCATAATTGATACTCCTTTATTCAGGTTATATCAACTTTCTGAAAATGGAAGCAAAATTAAATGTATTTTACTGGTACTATGTAGGAAATGTGATTTTTTTTTTATAGTCAAATGATCCATGAGAAAATGAACACTTATTCTTGCCACAAGAAAAAGCAGCTTACCTTCTACTTGTGGGGGTAAGAACAAAAGGAAATTCTCTTTATAATTTAATTGAAGGAATAAGAGCAAGGAGTATAGAAATATTGGATGAATAATTGCAAAATTAAAGAAAATTTAAAAGAATAATGAAAGGAATCCCATTAAAATATGTCATTCTCCTAGCCTATTAGGTCAGGTCTTCGCTGAAAAAGTTGTTAATCGCCTGGTTGATATTCACTAATGGAGTCTTATCAATTTATAAGCTTTCTCTTATCAATTTAAAGATCTTTTGGATCTTAGTATTTGACACATCCAAATATATTTCTGCTTTATTTCTTCTTCCACCACACTAGATATTCTTCAAAGCTGTGTCTTTTACTTTGCTATTTTTCCCCTGGAAAAACATCAATATTATAATTATTTCCAAAAAGATTTCAAATCTGTATGTCCAACCTGACTTCTTTTTAATATCCAGTATTTAATGCATAATTACTTAGCAGAATTCTTTGCTTGTTTATTCTGGAAGCAACTCAATTTCATCATGTGCAAGATTTAAACCTCCTTATACTTTGTTCTCTGGCATTTTTATTTGAATCACTCTCCTCTTAATGATCAAACTTTAACATTTAAATGGCATAAGTGTATCAAGTTTAAATTTTAAATGACATTTCTCTAAGGTCCTCATCAATGTTAAAGGTTCCCATCAATGTTGAGGGTTAGTCCTCAAACCTCATCAGATAACATTGAGTTGCTAACTTAGTTTTCTCAGTGCTTTTAAATTTAGCTTGCCCTACTTTTCCCCCCATTCTACAGTTTTTCCTTCAATATAGTTTACAATTGGAAGATCAATCTTCAAGCACAGATCAAAGATTTCACTTCCTATTATGGCTCTAAATAATTCATAGAATGTTTGAGTGAAAAACCTATTACTCAATAATAAAAACTACCAAGGATTTTATCAAGCTATTTCCCATAATTATTCTGTAACACAGAACTATTTCATAGCCCATGTACATATCCCACACTTCTGCCTTCATATATTGCAAGATATTGTTCATTCTGAAGCAGGCAAACAGGGAATGAAAATTGTACCTGTCCATTACTCCAAATATGGAGGCTGGCAATCAGGAAATAAGGATGTTTTCCACCCAGGCAATCTGGAAATGAGGACACTAGGGTTGTCAAAATTCAGATTTATTAGTACCAATACTGACTCAGCAGATTCATATTTCAAGGCTGAGTGCCCCCAACAGGGAGTTAGGATGTATATACCCTTGACGTGTACTGATATTCCAAGTGGGCTCTCATTGATAATATACAGGGCTGACGTGAGGAAGATAAAATGCAGAAGATTCAAAGAGATTGGGCTGCATACCAGTAAACTGAATCAGTAAGTCAACGGTTGTTATTCTAGACCCCTAGGCTGTATTTCTTAGGTTACTGCACTTCAGTATACTTTATCATGCTTTCAGCTGGTCATCATACTTCAATTCTACCCAGAATTCTTAAACACTTCAGTATACTTTTCATGCTTTCACCTGGTCATCATACTTCAGTTCTACCCAAAATTCTTATGCCTGGCAACTCTTTCATCCAAGGTCTAGAGTCTACTCACTCTTCAAGGGATTAGATAAAATTCCATCTTCATTATGAAATACTTCTTAATCTTCTAGCTAGAATTAATCTCTTTTATGCAATCTTAGATTATTTTTATCTTTATTTCATCTAAGGCTTTAGTTTCTTTAACTTTATGCTATTGTAGTAACTTTAGTGCAATCTTAATAAATATGAACTAAATGGATATATCAGGCACATTAATAGAGGCTACATTTGCAAAATTACATTAAACAGAATTCAAAACCTCCAGTAACCTCTATTCTAGTAGGTAGATCTATGAACATTTCTTATCTCCCCTAGCAGATGGAACAAATACTATATAGAACACTATTTCCCAAAATATTGTGAAAAATGATGGCAATAAGAATATTATAATCAGAAGAAACCAGAAAGTGCCCTTGACCTCAGATTATTGCCTTGGACAGTAAAGTTCTCAGAATATATGCCCCAGTATATATTAAATATCACCAGCTCAATTTTATTCTAGATTTTTTCTCTTTCCTCCCCTTCTGCAGTGACTGGAATAATTTTTTAATATATTAAATGTAAAGGAAAATTTTGGTATAAAAAATAACTTTGAAAGTTTTTATGTAAGACTAAATTGGGATACAGTCCTTAGTATCAGTAGCAAAGCAATAATACTCAAAGTATTACATAGTAAAAGACTTAGTAGTAAAACTAGCAAATAGTAAGACTGCTTAGTAGAGAGTAATAAAGTATTTTTCAAGGATTAGTCACAAATACCATATATATATAAGATATATGACATTGACTTCAATATTTTCTATAACAATGATTCTCAAACGTTGGTATTCAACAGAAACACCTTAAGACCTGGTGAAAAATTCCCACTCCCAGAATTCCTGGTTCAGTATGTTGGGATGGATCTTATAATACGCATCTTTATCAGGTTTTTGGGTGTTGCTCATGTTGCTGTTCAAAGGACTATACTCTTAGACCCAATGTTCTGTGTAATTATCATACTCCATAATTATGTTGAAAGTCTTTCTAAAAGCACACCATTAGTTACACTTTCATTTTCAATGGAAATTTTTTTTAAAAGACCCTATATCATGTCCTTATATGGGATACTGATTAAAGATGTAAAATACCTAAACTATTAGTTACCATGGATGTTAATAATGGCAAAATATTAATAAGCAATATTTTAAAGACTTATATTAAGCTAGTATGTAGTAGACAATCACACTTTATTATTAAATAGGTAACATCATTATTTCCACTTTATAGATAATGCAAATGTGATCATGCAAACATAAGAAGTAGAACCAAGATTAAGAGCTCTGTCTGAAACTAATTTACAAGGTTTTACTTCCCTCCTAATATTTCCATTCAGATGAAACATTTGTGAAGACTAGAGTGCATTATTCTAGTGAGCTATCACACAGTTTAATTGTAAGATATAATTAATACATTTTCTGAAATTAATCTTTGCTGCAATTTCTCAGATGAAATTATTATGCCACCACCATGTCTCCCTTTAACAAATGAGTCTACTTCTTCTCTTGTGAATGTTCTCTTACTTTAACAGTGAAAAGTAAGCTCCCACCAGGGACGAGCTTTCATTTTCACATCCTCCGCAGTGAGCACACAGTAGGTACCTACCACACAGTAGGTACCCAAGAATCACTGACTAAACGGAAATTAATTTGTATCATTTCACATTTTATTTTCTAAATACCATTGTGTAATGTTAGCGATGATTAGGTTTAAGCACTCTTATATGCAATTAATTTTCTGGAAAATACATAATTTTATAGGGGCAGTATGTTTTTAATCACTTCTTGGATCTCAATCAATTAATAACACTATTTCCTTGAATAAAATAACCCCAAAAAAGATACTAAAGTAATAGAACTCTAATTTTCATCCAACAATGCTTGCTTTCTGCCCTGACTTTGATGAAAACTTATTACTATGCACCAAGTAAAGGAAAATGCTTTCCTGTAAAGGTATGATTCTTCCACTCATGCCTAAAGAGAATTCATTGCCTTTTTCTTTCTAAGTGGGGAAAATACCTATATATAGTCCGTGGATAATATATCTGTCAATAATAAATGGAAAATTACCTACATGTCTCCCTTTCCAAAGTGCTGCCCAGAAAAAGTAGTAAATTTGCCACTGGAAGTGACTGGGAAGAAAATAAAATTAAAATCTTGATTAAAATCCAGATGTTGAAAATTCTATGGCCAACCTCCAGGCTAACAAATTATATGTACATAAATATATACACAAAAATTTTAGGCATACAACTGCCAAAGGAATTCAATTTAAAAAACTGGTGTTGACAGGAGACTAGCAGTGAGAGATCATAGGAAGCAAGAAAGCATATAATTAGATACTTGATCTGTGGCATATTAAAGTTAAGTCAAGATGATGTGGACCAAGTTATGGCACAGTTTGAAAGGTCTACTATAAAACTTGGGGTAAAAACAAAAGGATTATGTAGCTGAAAGACCCAAAGTAGCAAATAAACCAAAACCTGCTTGTAACATATATGTGTATCATGAAAGATGGTATTCTCTTTTCTTTTTACCTTTAAAACACAGAGAAACCTAAAATGTTGTAAATTCCCCAGGAAAGCTGCCCCATATTTGGATTCTGAAGATTTCTACGGAGGCATAAACACCAAGCTACATGCTGGAAGTGAAATGGCAGAAATCAATATTGTGAGCAGTTCCTAATCAAAGTGCAGAGAACATCGTAGTGCTCGATTTTTCTATGTTCTAAGCTTAGTGATGAAACTCAGTTGAAATAGGAATCCAAGTCTTAAGCTACTGTTTTCATATATTCTTTGTCCCCTAAACATGCAATCTTAAAAAACGTGTTACTTGTCTTCAGTTTTCAGCAAGTCATTAACTGGGATGTAGTTATCGCCTGAGTATTAGTAGTACACCTGGGAATTTTAATATTCTCAGCATGAATTTTACCTAGGCATACTGTAAAATATAATACTGTGAAATATAATTGTTTGCAATAGCTAGTATTTATGAAAGACCTAGCTTTCCAAGCACTAATCCATGGTCTGTATTTAATTTATATGTAAAATAATTTGGAAAAATGGCCAAGGGAGAAAATATTTCTGCCTCTTCATATATTAACTGACATGATACTAAAAATCATTTAAATGAAGTGCTAATTAAATTTTAAGTATATTAATAAAATGATTTGAAATGATTCAGATTTGAGTGTTTTGGAATTTTCATCTGTTATTAGCTGTGTGACCTTGGGCTAGTTTCTTGCCCTCTCTGAACTTAATCCTCTTAGCCTCTCAATAGAATGAGGATATGAAATATAATACAGACACAATAACAAATATAAAATTCATAATTCCAAGTCTACCATGTAGGCAATGCATAATAAATCATGCTCAATGTGAGATTTACCATGCAGCTAATAAAATGTTTCTAAATATTTTATTTGTTGTGGACTCTAAGATAAGCCCTAGCAATACTGTAGTGTAGGTCAACTTATTACCTCACTTCAAATGAATTTAACTTCAATACCTATTATAAAAATTCTTTTTTCTCAGTCTTCTAAAATCTCCTTGAAATTATACCCTATAAAACCTCTATATACCTGTAATCATGGCTATCATTATTGTGGTCATTATTAATGAGAATTGATAAACTAAAATTCATACCAACTTGAATTTTCCCACTGCTAAAATTAAAGTTTACTTCTGAAGAAAATAAATCATGGAATCTGAGCTCACTATTAAGTACATAAAATAAGTTTTAAAAGTAGCTACCATCAATAATTGGTTTACTTTTGAAGATAACTTGATACCAGTGGCAATTTAGACACCATTGTTTCCAAACAAACAGTTGCTTTATTAAGACAGGTGTAGCTTTGAAAATCTTAGCATACTGTCAAAACCTCAGTGTATTTGTTGAAAGAAGGAGTCCATATTGTTTTAACCTTATGAAATGGAGAACAGACATTTAGCATTGGGAAGAAAGAGACTGAGTTTAAGTGATACTGGATTCATTCCAAAATTGTCAAACCAGGTAGGATGTTTACAGAGGCCATCTGCCCAGAATCATAACTTCCAAATTAAACCTCAAGCATGAACAGAAGAGTTCAATTACCTCTATAAAACTTTCTCAACTATACAAGGGGTACGTAGAGAGAAAGAGGAATTCAACATTGTGGGAAGACCCACCTGCCATATGCTGGCTTCGCCAATGCCTCAGAGGGGCAGTTGGGAGGGATAAATCTGCTCTCACTGCATGTCTGATCCCATGAGCTCTCCTCTTGGGAGCATTCTGCAACCTATTGTCTCTAGATACAGTGCATAGAACTTAATCTGGCATCACCTGCAGAAACAACTACCCTTCAATCTTGGAGGAAAATTGACCTATAATTAATTAAATAACAGCATGCATGATTTCTGTATGTTATGCTTAGTGTAAGAGTTCATGAGCAATTTTTATTATAAAAGTTTTTACTTTATTTAAAAAATGAATCTTTAAGAAGTGATTTCACTATACAACAACATAGAATCACTTTCAATCACTATTCTGTAACAGAAATAGGAAGGTAAATATATGTAACAAGTAAAAATTATTAGGTCATAATATTCATGTGAAAATATTATCTGCCTCTATGATTTTCTACAAATCAAATAAAAATCCCTATTCTGCCTGCTTGTAATTAAGTCTGATGAAAGGTGTGCATTTTGAATATAAGCTAGTCTCCAAGAGCTTCCTTTCCATATCTTCTTACCCAAGTCCTTGGTTCTTACATAAACTGTGGAAATTAATGAGCAGTGGTAGGAAGAGTAAGGTTGAATATTGGTTTGCATCTGGTCACCGAATGACATTTTTACCCTCCTTGATCTGTGGTATCTCAGCTTCCCATGCTGGCATCTGCCAAGATCCCACTGTCCCTTTGGTCATAGCCATTTCTCCATAAAATCTACTTTCCTCTCTTCAAACAAATGTCATTGCTGTCATTTCGGACTTTTGCTATCTTTCTTGCTTTTACTTCTCCATCCTAGGGAGCCAAGAGATAATTTTTCTGTTTTCTCTGAACGTTGCTGGGGCCATAGGAAAATGAGTCATTGTTGACTCATATCAAATCTGATCTAATGACTCATGTAATACTACCATGTCTTCTTGACTGCTCTTACACCAAGCTGATATGATACAGGGAAGTCTCAAGGGTTTTCTCAAGGGTTTGTTTGTTTTACGTTGATTTCAGTCTTTCAAAGAGGAAATTCTCTTCTCCCTTTGAGAGATTTAGCATGGGAGGAATAAAAGTTTGTGTTCTGCCTTTCATGAAACTAACCAGTGTGGAGAACATAGCACCGTTCATTCATTAAAGCTCCCACCCACAATTCACTCTTGTAGATTTTGTTTTCCTATTCTCTCCCCTAAACTAACTTGAGTTATTTTGAAGTTTGAGAAAAGTACTCTGGACTCAGATTTTTATATTTTTCAGAAGCAAAACCTGACTCCTGAAATTTAAAATTCTTTAATGCTATTTTTTTTCTAACACTTCAAATACATTTCAAAATACAAAAGCTGCACATTCATGTACTGCCATTTGTACATCTGTAACAGCATCTCCATTGAAGGTAACCAGTTCAGGATGACTCAGCTAGTAGGACAATAGAAAATATTCATTGAAATTGAGGGGGGAATCTACAAGCTGGTATATATCATATCATCTTAACAAGTTCATTAAAAAAAAAACTGCTTGAAAGAGAAGGTCTTCTCACGCAGATGCTGGCCTAGGGGTGATGCTTTGTCTAACGACAGAAGTCCTATCGTTTCTTAATTGGGCTTCCACAGTCTGGAGAAGATAGAAGAGGACTTAGAATTAAGGTGCTAGCAGAGATCTCTGATGTGGCAAAGGAAGCTGTCTGTGAACACTACTAGATTGTTTTTCATACACATATTCAGATGTAAAACAACTGGAATTCAGTGATTTTTTTTACAAAATTATGTAATGCTTTGATCAAATTCAATTAATAAAAATATCTTATTTTGTATCTATATAAATTAGGATATGATTTTACTCTCCTGCTCTAGTTCTCTCATAACACACACACACACACACAAAGTACATAGAGTTGTGATCCATTTGATCACTTTCATCCATACTTTATCTTCATTTTCTCACTCTTCTGCTGTACTGTCTCTGTAATAGTAGTAAACACCGAAGGCTGTAACTTGAAATTGGGAAAATTATCTCTTCTATCCCTGGAATCCGGAAAAAGCTGTAACTGAATGTTCTGTTAGACTCTAATTGGGACAAAGAATACCAGTGTTTTATAAAATCAGTTGGAGAATGAACATGTTACCATGTGACACTACTGCATTAACTTATTCCTGTTCCATTTTTCACAGATTTTTGAAGCAATTGCTTCAAGTCTGCCACAAAGTCCCATCTCTATATGGATAGTGAAGTATCTGAAGAGGGCGATTCTGAGACCTCAGTGTAGTTCACATCTTATTCTAAGTAAAACTCTAGAAAGGCCTTTTGCAGATACAAGATCACCGGCAAAAACTTTCTGTGGGTTTTTCTTTTTCTATTTTTATTTGTATTGTTTTTAAGTGAGACAGCCAACGATTATGAAAGAAATAAGACTTAGGAGAGATTTCCATCCTGATAGAATATCTCCCAGGAACCCTTGGTAAAGGCAATATTATATTTCCTGCGAAATATCATTTTAAAAAGTATTTTGGTCACTCTTGTTACTTGAGAGCATCTGGGAGTCACACAAGAGAACTTGGATTCTGCAGCTCCCCTTATCTATAGATTTCCACATAGTAAATAGAAACAGAAGAAGTAACTTACAAATGATAGAAGCCATGGAGTCCAGAGAGAAAGCATCTGTCCTTACCAGCTGAGTTTTGAACAATTGCAGGCAAACATTTGGTGCTCTCAATAAGCCTCAGATATAGGATATAGAAGCCAGAGGCAGATATAGAACTAAGAAAAAAGGATGATTTAGGACAGACAAAAACTCAGGTAGATAAATCATTCTAAGCACATCCAGCTAAAGTTTTCACCAGTAGCAACAAGTTTGATACACAATTTACAACTGAAAAGCCAAGTCAGATCATAAGTTACTAAATTGCTAGAATGCTGTTTCATGGATTTTATTCTCTGTAAACTAGAAAATTTGGTATAATGGCTCTCCGTACGTAGAAGAACCATAAGGAGTGGTGCTTGTTTGATGGAGTTGCAATCCCAAGCATAAAAAAAAAAAAAAAACAGTAAGCAACAACTTTCTTTAAGCATCTGCAAGATGTAATTGAGAGAATGTTAATTTACATTAATATATTTCATTTAAAGGTATGGGTTCACACCTCTCCAGATGGGTGATGCCATCCCACTACCAAGGCACCCATAGTCCTTAGCCATAGACCCTTGACCCCTCACATTTCAATCTCCACACTCCCCTTGCCCTTCTGTAGCCTTAATTTTACAGGCAGATTTTTAGGTTTGTTACTGGTTTTGTTAGGCCCTGAGCTTTGTTTTTCTACGTTCTAAATAGTGTAACCATCTGGCATTTGTCTTTCCCCTTGTGATTCATTCCACTTAGTGCAATGGTCCCTATGTGTTCATAAATAGCAGTAGTTCTTTTATACCTGAGTAGTAATCCATTGTGCCTGTGTGTGTACACCATATCTACTTTATCCACTGGTCTGCTTTTGGGGACTAGAACTATTTCCATGGTGTGGCTATTATCAGTAGTGCTGCAGTGAAGATAGGAGGGCACATATCCCTTCAATTTCATGTCTGCATCCTCCACATAGAGAACTAGGAATGGCACTGTGCTCATGACAAATTTGTAAAAAGTACATATTTTTAAAAACTTCCACCCTGTTATCCATAGAGTATTGAACAGTCCACATCCCCATTAATAGTATACAGGGGTTCCTTTTCCCATCACCTTGGTAATATTTGTTTCTTGTCTTTTTGATATGGGTCATTCTCACAGGAGTGAAATGGTATCTCACTGCGGTATTGATTTGCACTTTCCTGATAAGCGATGATAGCATCGTTTTATGTGTCTGTTGGCCATCTCTAAGTGCTTTGGAAAAGAGCGTATTTGTCACATCTGCCAAATTTGTGATTGGGTCATTAGTTTTCTTTGTGTTGAATTATATGAGTACTTTTTAGATTTCAGATATTAGCCTCCTGTTGGATGTATAAGATGCAGAGATTTTTCTCTCATTTGATAGGAAGTCTTTCAGTGATAGTTTCTCTCTCTGCAGAAGCTAGTTTGATTTATTCCCATTTGTTTATTTTTGCTTCTGTTTCCTTTACTATTGGTGTCAGATAGTGGTCAAGTTTCAATTTTTTGCATATGCTTTCTCCATTTAATACTTGTCGTTCCTTTGTTCTAGGTTATTCATGTAAGTGTGGGTTTTATAGCTGGGCTTTCAATTCTGTTGCATTGACCTGTTTTTATTCTAATACCATAGTGTTTTGGCTACTGTATAGTTTGAAGTTTGGGAGTATAGTGCCTCTGTTCTTTCTCTGCTTTGGTTATTTGCTATCTTTTCTGGTTTCATATAAATTTCAGTAATTTTTCCATTTCTTTGAAGAATGCCATTGAAATTTCAATGGAATTATATTGGATCTGTATATTACTTTGGACAGTGCTAACTATTCCAATCCATGAGTAAGGAATATCTTTCATTTCTTTGTGGCATCTTCTGTTTCCTTTAAAACAGTCTTCATGTGTCCTTCATTTTGTTAATTCTAATTTCATTACTTTAAAATTTTATTTATACTATTTCCATATATTTAGTCATTTTTGATACAATGATATATGGGATTGTTTTATTGATTTACTTATCTGCTAATTAGTTGCTTACATTTTGGAACACCTGATTTTTGTAGCCTATGACTCACTGATTTGTGGATTCTGTTAGTGTAACTTTTTTGAAGTTCTTAAGGTTTTCTGTATTTTCATTTCATCTACAAATAGTCATAGTTTAACTACTTCTCTTGAAATTTGGATTTCATTGATATCTTACTCTTGTCTAATTGCTCTAACCAGTACTTCTAATACTACACTGAATAGCAGTAAAAGATAGTAGTAGTAGTAAAAGATATACCTGATTTTTGTGGAAAAGTTTGTTTCTCACCATTGACTATGATGCTACCAGTGGGTGTGGCATATTGGTCTTTCTTGTTTTGAGGTATGTTTTATCCTCCCTTGCATTAATTTTATTGAATGATTTCTCTATATGTATTAATACTATATGTTTTTTATATTTCTTTAGTAATTCACTGTATCAACTAATCAGTTAATGGATGCTGAACTTCCTTACACCATTGGAATAAATCCCACTTGGACTTGATGTGATTCTTTTAGACTACTTTGAATTCAGACTGCTAAGACTTTTGTTGAGGATTTTTGCATCCATGTTCATCTGGGATATTGATCTATTTCACATTTTAATGATAACATTGCTTTTGGTATCAGAATAATATTGGCCTCATAAACTTTGTTTGGAAGCACTTCAATAATTTTGTTCTTCTATATGTGAATATTTATTTTCCCCAGCATCATTTATTTAAGAGGATTTTTTTTCTCAATGGAGTATTTTTGGCCCTTTTCTCAAATATAGTTAACCATCAGTACATGGGTCTATCTGGGCTTTCAATTTCATTCCATTAGCCTGTGTCTGTTAGTGAAAGTAGTATATACTGTTTTGGTTACTATAACTCTATAATATAGCTTGAAAGTAGGATGTTGAAATGATCACTTTTGTTCATTTTTCTCAGTATTGTTTAGCTGGTCATGAATTCTTCTGTAGTTCCATATACACTTTAGAATGGTCTTTTCTATTCTATACACAATGTCATTAAAATTGTAATAGATTGGCATCTAATCTACAGATGGCTACAGGTAGTACATACATTTTACATTTTTTTAACCCATAGACATAATTGATTCCTTTAATTTTGTCATCTTTGGTTTCTTTGATCAATATCTATTTCACCTCCTTGATTAAATTTATTCCTCAGTATTTTGTTATTTTTGCTGCTATTATAAATGTTACCATTTTCTTTCCTTTTTTGGTGTTTGGTTCCCTGCCCAACCATGAGCTCATGGTTGTCTGGGTTCTCTGTTCATGATTCTTAAATGTTTAGGACTAGGTATTAAACTCAGCCTTAAATGTTTAGGACTAGGTATTAATCTCGGTCATAGGTAGAACTATGAATTAGTTTGCTTATCCTGGCAGAGGAGCTAATTAAGTCCTAAGGCCCACTGAGCTCATTTGGGAATGGGACAGGAGAGTAAATGACTGAGAATACTACTTGGGTATCAGAATAGAATACACTGAAATCTCTGTTCAGATGGGGTTTTCCTTGATTTTGCTCAGGGGATGGGAAGTCACAGACTATGCTTTCTGTTCACGACTCATTGTAAGCAGAGTGATTGGATGGGCTCTACAACATCCTGTGTGCTGTTATATTCCCTGGCTTGTATTCATCTAAGGGAAGGGCTACAAATTAATTTCTTCCTGGGTGAACCTGGAAGACCAACTTCAAAGCAGGTCAGTTTGTTTGTGGCCTTGGCCCAGTTTTGAGATTGACAAACTTTGCTTTTGAGGATCCAAATCAGGCAAACCTGTGTCCTGACAAATGCATTATTCAGACTGCAGAACCACCATCTCAGCTCTGCAGATGAGAAGAGCTGCTAGTTAGGACTCCTGTTTGGGCACTGTAGGGAGGAACTCCTTCTGCTAAGGAATGAGCATGTGTTACAATCCTCTACCCCAAACTCCTTCATAATTAGATTTATAATGATCAAGGTAGACTACAATTCTATGGATCAATACCAGAGTAAGGGCTCCCAGGATGCAACTCACAGTACTGGGGGATCCAAATATCTAGGCTCCTTTCCCACTAGAGGAACCTCTTCATTGTGGATTATGTCAGCCTGAGGCTAAATGGTGATTTACATGCAGTCACTACTCCTTACCCTTCTAATATGGTCTCTGTGGGACAGTGAGGTATTCTAGCCTTATCACTAGGTGCTAGAATTTTCTTATGGATCTTTCCCACAAATAGTTACTTGTTTGCATCAAGAGTAAAGTTTGTAATATCATCATAGTAATGTTACTACTCAGATTCTTGGACAAGAAGCTAATTAACATTATGTCATTTTACAAGCTTATGACTTGGATGTCTATTAGTCTGCTTTTACTGGAAAAAAAAAAATGAATGAGACATCTGACAACCTGGAGCTTATTTCTGGCTCTGTGTTGTTCGAAAATATTGGATGCCACTCTTCTAATAATTTTTTCCTCTATCAAGTTTACAATTCCTTCCAACTGTTTTTCTGGGCTTTTCTTTTCAAAATAACTTTGAAATATTATGAAAGTACAAGAGTTGTTGCTATTTATAATTCTTAAAAAAACAAATTATTGAATATTAAATTCTCCTCATAATTATCTTAATAATGGATACATAATGTTTTCATATCCAACATTTAATATTGGTCACCAACTTTAAATTTTTCTTCAATGTGTTTTGCTGTGAGCTAATTGCTTCTTCGTGAATCAGGTTAGTAAGATGAAACTAATCTCTAAGATAAAATAACTAGGAATTAATTACCACAAATACAACATGAAATTTCATTTTAATAAATGTAAGTATTTCTAGTTTAAAAAAAAGTAGGCACAGAGTATTATCATAGATTGATTACTGTACTGAAGTCATTTTATATTTAAATAATTAGTAATGTGGAAACAGAGATAAATCTTAGACTAGATTCAGTAAACATAAGGACACACAAAAGACTAATTCCAGACCACTGAGCAAATTAATCTCCAAATTTGAAATTTACAGATCTATCCCATCTCTCTATAGATGGCAACAAAAGCTTAGTTTCAAATCCCTGAGAGATATGAAACACTTAAGCACTACTTAGTGGAAGAAGCTTGTTACACTAAAATTGAAGTTCACATTGTTATTTGGAGACACTTATATTTATTGCTTCCTATAAAAGTCCCAAGAAGTTTGTAACAAATACACAAAAACTGGCAAGGAGCATACTACTTCTTTGCTTGCTTTTACAAGAGATGTCTATGACAAAGTTTATGGTCCTGGAAAAGAGCATTAATGAGACCAGATTCTCAGAGAGCATGAAACATAGATCTCTAGTGAAGTGACCTTATCAGTTGGTAAGTTTTCTTTCTCACCAACGACCACTGCAGACAGAATGTTATAGCAACACTAGCACTTTACTGGAGGTACAATCCCCACAATGTTTTCATTCCAAACACAGTTGTGTTTGGAAAATATCTGTAATGTGCCAAAAGTATTTTTAAAAGACATTGGAAATATATTGGTCAGTTCAGCAAAAAGGACATGCTTAAAATCATTATAGTAACAAACTATAGAAATGATCCCTGAAAGTATGGTCTTTTAAAACCATTATAAATGGATATCTTTACAAAAAAAAATTCAGTAACACTAGAAAAATACCTTGTCAGTGAAAAAGCATAATACTATTATATAATATCTACCATGTAAAGCTCTATAAATAATTAATAATAAAAGGGGAATTTGTTAAAAAGGAATATATTAAATGATCATTTGTGATTATCTCTAGGCATGGCCCTGATTGTTTTAAAGACTTTGCTGTACTTTGCTATGCTTTTCAAATTATTTTTAATATTCATAAAAATGGAAGATGGTAAGAATATAAAACACCACATTCCTTGATCATCATAAAAATTGATAGCTAGAGAAATTAAAAAATTAAATGAAGTCATTCAAATGTGTGTGTATGGGGGGGGAGTAGTTTCCTGCTTAATTTAGATAAATCTTTTCTAGATTAGAAAAACAAGGAGCTTTTTTTTTAATTCAACAGTTAGCTAACAAGAAAAAATGCTTCTACTTAAAATGACTTACTACCCCAACAATAATCAAAGACAAGAACCATTCTCCATGCTTAGAATTGGACTTTCAGTCTTTTCCTGTTTCTAACATTTTCCCCCACAGATTCCTACAAGTTAGTGTTTCCTTTTGTTACTGAAGTCTTTTGGTATCGATGAGTAATACTGAAAGCCATACTGAAACCAGGTTTATTATGAAACACTAAAACATAATGCTGGGTGTTGAATCTGCATCTATGTTAAAACTTGGCCTTCAGCATTTTAACTGTGCCTTAATTTCTATTTTTCAGCTTTATAATGGGAATTAAGACCTCAAACAGTTTTAAGATCATAATTCTTGTAAAGCTACTGATGGTTCTCCCATCCCACTTTCAAGTCACACTCTTCCCACCTGATTTCATGCTAATTTAGTCCCTCTATTTATTCAGGCTCACATCCTTGAACATGATCAGAATCCCTATTTTCTTTTACACCTTGATCCAACTGAAAATTATGCTATCTTTACCTGCAAAATAAATACAAATACTGATCAATTCTCACCACCTCTACTGCCATTGTCTCTTGGCTTGTTGCAAGAACCTCCCTTCTCCTTTTTGCCTTACAACACAATGTCACATTATGTCACCCTTTGACATCCTTCAGTGGTTGCCTATCTACTTTAAAGGAAAAAGGAAAAAGCAAATTCTCAGCCAGGACTTAGAAACCCTATAAAACCTTATCATTCATTATTTTTTACCTTTACTGTACTTTCCCCTGTACCACTTATCTTTAATCACAAATATCTCCTAGATGTTAATCTGGGAACAAGGGCAGTTCTTGAGATAAGACCTTTTGCACTTGTTATTCCTCTACATGGATCAGCCCAACCCTAGCTATCCAAATGGTTTGATCCTTTTAAACCTCCTATCAAATATGATAGTCTCAACAAGGTCTTCCCTATCACCTTCTCAAAGAGGAAAATTCTGCCTAAGGATTCTCCAGCTAATGTCCTAGTTCCAGTTTTCTCTTTCAGAGGCATCATAGAGAAGTCACTTACCTGTATTCTATTTAGATCATAACTTTATGACAACCAAGAATTTGATATATCCCTTTGGCCTTTAACAATGTCAGTGGCTAGTAATTAATATTTTCTGAATGAATGAGTGCATTCATCCTGGGATGCTTGATACAGTTTGAAATTCTCACAGGACATGAAAATTGTGATAGGAACTTAAAATCAGAGTTGGAAAGAACTTAAGTCATCTATTTAATCTACGTTTTTGAAAGGTGATCATATAAGCCATACGTGAACTCTTTCTCAATGGGTCGTTTGTTACTTGCATAAGTTTCATTTTTAGGTCATTTTTTTAGTCAAAAACTAAAATGTGTCTCCTGATATGGTCTGTTCATTGATACTATAGTTACAATTGGCAGTTGCACCAAGTTCATATCTACCTTCTACATGCTGAGACTGAAGAGAACTAGGATGTCCCACTAAAGTGTTCTCTTCTTATAAACATTGTTTTTCCTCCATCTCACCTATAAATGAGCATATAAGTGGTGAGATTGGTATACTTCCATTATTTCAAAACAAGACTGCTTAATATTTTATTGAGGGCCATCACACCATTCATGCTGGATTTGTGATTACATAAGATGACCAGCTTATGTTTATTATTTATTTTTTTCCACATTGGCTTCTTTAAGGTATTTTTCTCCATATTCACTTAAGTTTAGAAGTAAAACAGCAAAGCATTCTAGTGGAAATGGTATAAAGTCTCAGATTATGAAAGAATAATAATTTTTGTCATCCATCAGAAATACCTATTTATATTTAAAGTATCATCCTGATAATCTCCATCAACTCTACTTTCACAATGCTATCGTCTACAATGTTTAAACTTTGCAGCTTCCATGAAACACTTCTCCACACTTCTCTCAGTCACTCTACACTCTCAATACACCTCAGTGACCCCATGGTGAAGAAAAAAAATCTTTCCATTTATCATACAATCAGTTTGTCAACAACACAAAGAACTTATAAAACAACTCTTGCTTGCAAAGATTATGCCATTAGATGAACCTCACTGTGTGAAATAGGACTGTTGGGTAGAAACCTTAATTTCGTAAATGACTTTTCTTGCTCTACAATTTTTGTAACCTCACTGGCCAGCCCATTTGTTTATCATTAAAAGCATAATCACAGCACAATATCTAATATCAACAGTGGGATCCGATGGCCTCAGGATGTGTTTGTGATGCATTTTGAACTACTTACAAGACACATTATAAATAACAAGTATTTATGAGTTAAGAAGTAAATAGATAAATGCAAGCAGTTAAGATGTGTTTAATAGAAGAACAAACAGCTTACTTCCTGTACAAAAAATTGCTTTCATCATCTTCTAACACTCCCCAACCAGAGCTCAGGCTGAATGGCCCAGGGAAAACAGACTTTACCCTCAAGATTCAGTACACATGTGTAAGTACAAAACTAATTAGTAGCCAGGAAGATGATGAACCCACCCATCCAAAGCAGAGCCCCTCATACTGTCTTCAAAACATTTGCTGAATAGTCATTTCATGCCTCTAGCACAGGGTATATACCTCATTATCCAAATTGGACATGAGGGACATAAATACACGGTCCTGCAGATAATGAAATGTTAATCAAACTATGTTTTCATTTGCATCTAAAGCTTTAGGCTAAGGTAAAATTGTTAGATGTGGCAAATAAAATATAGGGCACTTAGTTAAATTTGAATTTCAGATAAACACTTTCTATTATACATATGCCTCTAGTAGTGCATGAGATATGTACATACCGAAAAGAAATTATCATTCTTTATTTGAAACACAAGTTTAGCTAAGTGTCGTGTGTTTTATCTGGCAATCCTAAACCAAGGTCTAGCTAACTGATCGTTTCTGGAGCTCACATCAGTGTAATATGTGATGGTAAAATTTCTTTCCAAGCAACGAAACATAACAGATAAGATACCTGCCAAAGATTAGGGATCAGAAAAGTTGCAGAATTCAGGAGTGAAATAGACTAAACTGAGGATGCATATTTATTGGACTCCTCAGACCCAGAATCTGAAAAGGAACCACAGAACACACAAAATGAAAGATAAAATTATAGGGAATGTTTCTATGGAAAAAGCTAAGCTTGAGCCTTTTTTTTTTTTTTTTGCTTGGGACAAATGTGGGCATGAGAAGGAGAGAGAGCTGGATGAAACACACAGTTTATTAGTTGCATCACCAAGGGGAAGGATATTTTTATACCAGTACAGGGCACATAGTGAGGGACACTACCCAGGCTAACTGTGGCTACTGAAAAGGGCCCCTCAAGGGTCATCAAAATACCCACAAGAGAAATGGTCAACTGCAAACACCACCAGGACAAGAGTGAGAAACTAGCTTATGAAGATAGTGGTCACCAATCACCAGAATTGTCCTTTTCTCTGTCTTTCCTCCCTCCTCTTCAGAACTGGCATGGTCCCAAACTATAAATCAATAAATTTTAAATCCAGGAAAGTTATTGATAAGCTTCTTTCTCCTCCCCAGGCAGCCCAATCTGGCATGTATAGACCTTGGACCTCTTACTCTGGATAAAAGTCAAACTGTTAATTAAAAAAACTGGATTTTTAAAGTTTTGCAGAGATTGTCATCTATTAAAGCAATTGTATTCTGTAAGAGTAAGCATAAACATTTTGGAAAGAGCTAAGTTTTCACCTAATGAACAGGGGAAAGCTTTCCCCAACTAAAATTTAAAGCGATGAAATATAAACATGTTTAGATTGTATCTAATGATTCATGTGCATTCACATATTGGTTGCTTTGGAACAGAGATTAAAATAGAACTCTTCTAATGAAAATCAGGTGGGCTGGAACAGCTTTCTAGATAAATCCATCTGTGCCCACCTGTGCATCATACTGATTTATGAAGAGAAAGACTACCAGCTACTGGCCACTTTTGTCATGCTGCATTTCTTTTGCTAGCCAAACATAGAGCCAGCTTCCATTTCAGAACTCTGTAAACCATTTTATGACTATAAAAACATATCACTATATACTTTTTATTAAACTATAGCTACTCTGCAAAAATATGAAGGGACTATGTATAAATGTATAAAAATACTACCTCTAGATTCATCTGAGATTTTGCAATACTATAGTTTTTTTTTCAACAAATTCATTCAGATTTTCCTTTTTTTTTTTTTTTTTTTTTTTTTTTTTTTTTTTTTTTTTTTTTTTTTTTTTTTGGTGTCAGTTTCCAGCTCTCAAAGACTTTCAGATTCCTTTCTCTAAGTAACAGAACACTGCTAGACAGATTAACTTTTCTAGAAACTGAGAACAAGAAATACATATTAACATATCTGGAATCAATAACAAGATCTTCTATAGCAATCCATCTATAGATCTTTTTTAGCAATCCACAAACTCCTGATGAAGCCAAAACATGATGTTAGACAAGCACTGCCCAACACTGAAGGCAGCCCGGGAGTTAGAAAATAAAAACCTGTAGATACTGTCAGTGTAGACAGAATGTACAAATTCCTATAATAGAATTATCTCACTGAGAATGCAAAAATGTAGTGATATGATCTACAACATGTGTCTGTTAAAATTTTCAAATGTCCAAAATGCATACAAGGAATCCTGTTGCATTTTCTTAGCTATGATCTTTTATTATAAGGAAGAATTACTGATTTTGGAAAAGAGGAACAAAGAGTACCTGCCAATAATAGCATACTTATATACATTGCATCTTTGTGAGTCACTGGATTTCAGTTGGATATATCCAAGTTACTTTGTGGTTTCTTAGTATTTTTATTTAGCTATAATTAGCATAAGCATGTTGGTTTTGATTGATGCCAACAATTAATGATTTGAAAGATGTAAATATTGTGACACGATTATCAGGATAAATCCAGTTAGCATCATCTATCACTATACACATTGACAATTCTTTTTCTTGTAGTAGAACTTCTAAGACCTACTCATTTAGCAACTTAAAAGTAAACAATACTTGCTGTTGACTGTTCCCGTGTTGCACATCACACCCCCAGGATTTATTTCATAATTGGAAACTTGTCCCTTTTGATCACCTTCACCCAATGGACCCCACACACTTCTCAACCCTCCCCTACCCCTGCCACTAGTAACAGGCACCCTGTTGTTTTATGGCTCCGTGGTTTCAGAATATTTTCCTTTAGACCCTAGGCATAGAATATGTATTTCCCATTCTATATTTGCCCTTTTTTTAAACATATTTTTTCACTTGTTATAATGCCCTCAAGTTCCACCCATTATGCAAATGGCTGGTGTTTTGTATTTTTTTTTAGTCAAAATATTCTGAAACCTTAGTTTTCAGGCAATGACCAAGAATGGTATTTATTATGCACTTAAACATTTCTGTAAAGCTATGAACTAGTAGCAACTAGTCTTTCATGGGAAATTAAAAAAGAAAAAAAATATGTCAGCAGGTCACAAATTGGAAGTCCTGGCTGCCACCTCCTAACTCAAACCCCAGTCCAGTGACCTACATAGTTACATGAGGAAATTTGGCATATCCCACACCACTTCTTATGCACCATAAACAGTTTTGAAAAGGAACATGTCAATGATTAATTCCACCTAAGAGTCATAGTCTAGAAGTCTAATCTATAATTTCTCCTCATTTCTCTTCCCCACACTTTTCCTGTTTTTTCAGTGAGATAAGAACGATGGATGCAGTACAACCAAAGAGTTAAGTTAAATATAAGCTTTGTTATATTATAATTAACTACATTATAATTAAAGTTTATTATATCAAAATTTTGAGTCAGCCAGTTCCAAACTAATCAAGCTCAGTTCATATCCACAACATTTATTTTAGATTTTATATCAACTTCAATTTGGAGGCTATTCCTGTAAGACCCACAATAGAAGAATATTAAATTATATTTTTGATGTATTGGGACTTTCCTTTGGTTTTAATGAATGGAGTTCAGGTTTATTAAAGTTCTCCTTTCTTTTAATTGAAATTATAGTATTACTTACAATAGTGTTATTGCATATAACATTTCTATAACAAAATAAAATATATATTATAATAAAATACCATTTCAATGTTTTTCATAAAATAATTGAAACTAGCATTTGAAAAATTAGATAAGAGGAATGTTATAAATTTTCTTTTCCCTCAATCCCAGTAATTCAAACTTCATATCAGTACTGTTTTCTCTGCACTGAAATAGCTTACTATAACAAGAATAAATCAAGATAATGCTAAATAATCCAAATGAATTTTATAACTAAAAACCCTACCTAAACCTTTATTGCTGCTTGTCAATTTTTTTTACTACATTTCCCTGGACAATTCACTCTACTATTTTCTTCTATTTTATGTAACTCTCAAATTTTCTCAAATCTTTCCTGTATTATATTGCTCAAACTGCCATATGAAAAAAACCCAAGACTGCTGGCCTAACTAGAGAAATTTACTGTCTCATAATTCTAGAGACTGGGAAAAAACCAAGTTCAAATTACTGAATGATTTGACTCCTTAGTGAGGGCTCTCTTCTTGCCTTGCAGATGGCCATCTTCACCCCTTGTATTCACACGAGGAGAGAGAAAGGAAACAAGCTTTATGGTATCTCTTTTCACAAAAGTACTAATTCCATCATAGAAGGGGTGGGTCCCACTTTCATGATTTCATCTAACCCTAATTTTCTCCCAGACTCCATCTTTAAATACTATCACATGGGGGGGGGTTCAAATTAAGAATTTGAGAAATTAGGGAAACACAACTTAATCCATGGCATCACTTTCATTTTCAGTAAATAGATTGGCCTCTTCATGTTAAAAATGGAAATGATCAAAAGAGAACATCCATTTGATTCCTTCTCTAAATATGTCACCTTTCACATTTGATTCTGTATACTTTGTACCTCTCCTATTACAATAAGTGAAATTACACACTATGAACAAAAGGCTCTTCTTGTGTGTAAGATTGCAAGTTTTCCTGTCCATCAAAGAAAACCACCCTAGCATTTCTATCTACTTTTGCATTACTGACTTTTCCCTCTATTTTACCATTTTCATGAGCATGCAACCATGCTGTCAAATTCTAAAAATGATAAAAATCTCTACCTTAATCTTACATCATCCCATAAATTATCATAGAGTAAAAGTCACGAGTTTACCAACTCTCTCCATCTCTTCTCCTCCTGTTCTTTGTTGAACAGAATCTAATGGGTTTTCCAAAAAATTAGAATAGGACTTTATAAAGTATTTGCTTTGTTACAAATACTACAGATAGTTGCAAACAGGTTCTTTAAAGCTAGAACTAAACACCAAATCCCCCAATGGTTTCTCAACTCTGACAGAACAATGTTCAATAACTATAGGTGCAATTGCTACCATCACACCAAAACAGCTCTTGACAAGGTTATCAGTGATCTTAACACCCAAGTTTCCATCCCATCTGACCTACTGGCAACATCTAACAGTATTAATGACTGGCCTCAACCAACTTGCTTCTTGACTTTTGGGACATGAATCACAAGTCTTTCTACTTTATTGGTAGAATTTCCCCAAAATCTTTTTGCTAGATTCACCTCATTGTTCCAATTTCTAAGTGTCAAGCAACTTCTTCTCTTTATATTCATTCTTAAACCCCTCAAGCAACTTCTTCTCTTTATATTCATTCTTAAATGAGCACGTTGATCCCTCAATTTTAAAACTACTCATGACCATATTGTTTCACTGCATTGGGGGCAGAGTCCTCATTATCTGGTGATGTATAAATGTTTAGCACTAGCTCCATTCTCCAGACTCATGTGAAACTACCCACTTCACACCTCTACTTGGATGTCTAATCCACATTGAAAACTTAGAGAACCTGGTATTTCTCATTGAATATTTTATCCCCACCCCAATATTCCTTTTCTTATCAAATTACACAGGTTAAAAACTAGAGGTCTTTTTGCCTCTACTCATCTACAACAATATCAATTGATCAGTCTTGTTAATTCTTCCTTCAATATACACCCACATATAGTCCAATTACTCCTCTACCTGAAAAATTGTAATAGTTGCCTACATAGCCGCTTCTAATCTTGAATATCTACAGTCTAATCTTTTTTTTTTAAAAGAGTAAGCCTTTATGAAGTGTTTAATACAAACATTACAAATAGTTACGGGCTCTATAAATGTAGAGCCATACTCAAAATACCCTAATGGTCTCCCAACTCTGAGAGAAAAAGTTGATACGTAGCCCATACTATGGCCCATAACTACCTATATAAGCTTATTCCTTTTTCTCCACTTATATTATTCCAGCACCATTGAATTCCCTGTAGATACAGAAAATGCCAAGCATGCTCCAACAGAGTCTTTGCATTTTTGGTTTCATTATAAATAAGAAAATGTAAGCTTATTTCTCTCTCAGATTCTGAGGTGAGCTGTCTCAGTTTTTTCATGAAACCACTCTAGGACCAGGGTTCTTTGAGAGTGAAAAATCCTACTTATCATTTGTAGGGTTGGCAGGGAATCAGGCACTCTTCACATTCTCTTCAAATATAGATGCCACATTTGTTTGGACATTTTTATCCCAAGATAAGATCATGGCTAAATTAGCACTTAAAATAAATTTATTTTAAATGGCCTCCATTCCAAGATTTTGTTCAACACCCTAAATAAAACACCCCACCACCACCACCACTCTAAATCCCTTGTTCTGTGTTACTCTTCATATCGGTAATAAATCTATCATAGGAATATGAACTGCCTACATTTTAAGTCTGTCTCTGTCAGTAACTGTTGGGATTCTGGATATATTTTTCACCTTTCTGGATTTATTTTTGACAACACTAAAGTGGAGAAAATACTCATTTTGAGTTGGTTTTTGTAACAAGGTGTTAAGGAGGTTTCTTAGCTCATTTTTTTTGTTGTTGTTGTTTTTATTTATTTATTTATTTTTGTATGTCTTGGCCCAGATTTCCCAGCTCCATTTATTGAAGAGGCTGTCCTGTTCCACTGTAAGTTCTTTACTCCTTTGCCAAAGATTAGTTGACTATATGTGTGTGGTTCTATTTCAGGGCACTCAATTCCATTCCTTTAGTTTGATTGCCTGTTTTTGTACCAGTACCAACCTTTTTAACTCCTCTGGCTTTGTAGTATAGTTTAAAGTCTCTAATTGTAATATCTCCATTCTCTTTTTTTCTGGTCAGGAGGCTTTTTGATATTCAAGATCTTTTGTTATTCCATAGAATTTCAGTAATTTTTGTTCTATCTGTTTAATGAATGTCATTGGGATTTTTATAAGGATTGCATTGAATCTGTAGATCGCTTTTGATAGGATGGCCATTTTGATGAAAAATCTTCCAATCATGAACAGAGAATGTCTTTCCATTTCTTTGTGTCTTCTATCTCTCTTAGCAGCATTTTAAAGTTGTCTCTGTATAATTCTTTTACATGTTTTGTTAGATTTATTCCCAGGTATTTGATTTTTTTTTTTTTTGGTGCAATGATAAATGGGAAGGGTTTTTTTATTTATTTTTCTTCTATTTGGCTTTTTGCATTTAGGAAAGCTTTTTTTTTTTTGCTAAGAGTAATTTTATTGATTTACATTTGCTTAGAACTTTACACTTTATATTGTTATACAGTTTTATTTTGTTCTTTAGGTTACAACCTCTCTGTTACATATATTTTCCCCCCTCCCTCCTCCCTCTGGTGCCCCTTCCATTCTCTTGAGCCCTGTTCATTGTTGTTTATTAGCTGTGCTGAGTTCATTAGTCTCTTTCCTATGTTAGTGTCTTTTCCCTGAGTGAGGGACCGCATTGTTGGGTCCAGGTGAACCTTGCTGTTAGATTTTCAGTCTTAAGTTTGTGTTGGCTGGCCAGGTTATATTCGTTTGTGATCTGTCCATGTTTTCTTGCTGCAGCTTCTGACTTTTGTGTGTTGATTTTGTATCCGGCTACCATACTGAACTGGTTTATTTTTTCCAGGAAGTTTCATAGATTTTTTTTGAGTTATCTATATAAAGAATCATGTAATCTGCATATAATGATAGCTTCAGTTCCTCTTTACCTATTTGTATCCCTTTTATGCTTTATTGCCTTAGCTGGAACTTTCAGTACAGTGTTAAAAAGTAGTGGGGAGAGTGGGCATCCTTGGCTGGTTCCAGATCTTAATTAATGATTTTAGTCTTTCTCCACTTAGGATGATTTTTGCTATAGTTTTGTCACAGATGGCTTTTATTATGTTGAGGTATGTTCCTTTAGTACCCAATTTTTCCAAGGGCTTTTATCATGAATGTGTGCTGGCCTTTGTTGAATGCTTTCTCTGCATCTATTGATATGATCATATGGTTTTTGCTTTTCTCTTTGTTGATGTGGTATATTATGTTAATTGATTTCCGGATGTTGAACCATCCTTGTGCCCCTGGGGTAAATCCCACTTGGTCATGGTGAATAATGCTTTTTATGCATCATTGGATTCAATTTGCCAGGATTTTGTTTACAATTTTTACATCGTGTTCATTAGGGAAATTGGTCTATAGTTTTCTCTGGAAACCATAATATACATACATAGAAGAAAACCTGGGCAAAGCCCTCCATGAGTTATAATCCAGAAATCCATTTCTGGATGCAATAAAAAAAATGAAGGAAAACAAACAGCTGGGACTACATTAAATTAAAAAGCTTCTGTACAGCAAAAGAGAAAACAGAAAACAAAAAGAAACCTAACCAAGTGGGAAAAATTTTTGCCCTCCATACAAGTGATAAAGGTCTGATAGCAAAGATACACAAAGAACTCACACAACTTAACAAATACATAGAAAAAAATCAGGTTTAAAAATGGGGAGAAGAACTAAAAAGACACTTCTCCAAAGAGGAAATACAAATGGCCAACAGGCACATGAAAAAATGCTCAATGTCACTAGCAATCAGGGAAATGCAAATGAAAACCACAATGAGATACCACCTTACACCAGTAAGAATGGCCCACATCCAAAAAATGGGCAACAACAAGTGCTGGCATGAATGTGGAGAGAAAGGAACACTCTTACATAGCTGGTAGGAATGTAAACTGGCCCTGCCACTATGGAAAGCTCTGTGGAGGACCCCCAAACTAATGAAAATGGGACTACCATTTGATCTAGCAATTGCTCTTCTTGGAAATCTACCCAAAGGAGACATCAATGCTTGTACAAAGGGATACACATTCTCGGATGTTTACTGCAGCACTATTTATAATTGCAAGGAAAGAGCAACAACCCAAATGCCCCAAAACAGATGACTGGATGAAAAAGATGTGGTATATATACACAATGGAATATTACTCATCAATTAAAAAAGACAAATTTGATGGTTTTATAACATGGATGTACTTAAAAGAAATCATATTAGCAGAAACAAGTCAGAAAGAAAGACAAAAAACAAATTGTTTCACTAATATATGGGACATAGGAAAAATAAACAAAAAGCCATGAGGGAAAGTCAAAACAAGCTATCCACCAAACTGAAGTACACAACTTGGGAGTGGGGGGCAGGAGAGTGTGGGAACCATCAGGGAGGGAAGGCGGTGGGCAAACCCTGGGGATTTAAAGATGTGAAATTTATATACAAATAAGTTATTTAATATAAAAAATGTAAAGTGGAGAAAATAAAACCTACCCATGGAGTTGTTAATTTTTTATGTGAGTTAAAATAATCTGTATGAGTAAGAAGGACATTTAGGAAAATGAGTTCCTGAAATATAAGTAATACATGTGCTAATTTTTAGTATAAATATCATCATTTCTTCCTGTAAGAATGTAAGTTCAGACAGATCGGGATTTTAGCCTCTTATGTTACCCATTATACACCTAGTATTTACAATAATGACTTCATTTAATTTTTATTTAATAAACTAAAGAAAATTGTCATTGATCTTAAGCTTATCTTGCATTAAACCATTTAAGTTTTCATCTAAATTTCAATTATTATGCCTTTGAACTCATAGATATTCAAATATATTAGCTACAAAAATTAGTCCTATATTTACAATTAAAACTTATGTTTTTAGTATTTTAATTGGCCTCAAATTTTATAACAATAATGAAATGCACCCGTTCCAATTTTAGAGAGAATACATAGTATTGATTATTTTGTCAAGATAAATATTTTTAGTAAGTTGGGTTTTGAAGTTCACTAAATTTCCTTTTCATGTTAGAGTGAAGAGTTTTGTTTTGTTTTTTCTCATTTTGCTTGGTAAAATGGTAGAACTTTCTGTGCTCTAAGCTCAGATTTTCAGGTTTTAGAACATGAGTCCAACTCCAGCTCTTACTTTCCATCTCAGTAGATTTGAGCGTCATTAAATCTGATAATTCCATATATTTTCATAGTTCCTCAACATTTTACTGTAACCCAATCTGAACTGGGGTGGTCATACAGCTTTTTTATGCAAGCCTAATTTTGCCCATGTTATTCAGAAATGCTTCAGATAAAAACAGGAATAAATGGGGATAGGATGGAAAGGATGCTTCTTTAATTCTTTGCTGGGTAACACCTGACCTGAGAAGGCAATGAAAGACCCAGAGACTGTGAAAGCTTATCTTTCCTTCTCCAGGGTAACTGCCCTTGGAAAGATAAAATCAGAATCACTATGTGACTATAGTATATAGAGTATATAGAAAAGCCTAATCAACATATCTTAAATTTTAGCATTCTTAATACTTCTTAAGTATCACCTTAGAAATAAATTTTGTTCATTCTTGCTTGTAAGAATTGTGTAAACGAAAGGAGATAAATGGTGTGATTCACAGCATATCAAATATATATTACATACTCCATAAATGTTAGGTTCTTTTCACTTTAAAAAAAAAAAACAATTTTATGCATCTGTGATAACATGATGAACCAAGAAGGAATCATGCTAGCAGAAATAAACCAGAAAGAAAGACAAAAACCAAATGGTCCCACCTATATGTTGAATATAGGGAAAGTAAACAAAAGGACAAGTAAAACTTAAAATTAACAAACTGTCAGCAAAACTGAAGCATAAGGGTGGGGGGGATAGAACTGGGGAGGGGAAGGCACAAGAGATTAAGATAATGGTTCACAGGGTGACAAGGAGGTGGGAGAATCTTGGGATATACAATAATGAAAAATATATACATGTGCAATTAAATAAAAAAAATGCTTGAATCCTTGCATTTGTTTGACATTGTAGATTTCAAAGTAGAGAAATCTTCCATTATTTTCATGAACAACCAGTTGCATTGTAAGGAGTATATTCACACAATTCTATGAGAAAGTATCTGAAGTACAATAAAAACTCATGACTTCTAATACCCTTTGTTTCCTTTCCTGAATTTCAAATAAGAACTCAATCATAAGATAAGGCTAGTACGTGCTAAATACCATCCTGGTATTTCTCCAATTTCAAAAAAATAGATATCATTAAAATTAAGCATGAAAATATTGTATTCACCTATCATCTATCTTTACTAAGAAAATAATAGTCACCTCTCCAAATGGAGTTTGATTGATCCTGGATTCTCAAAACATACATGAATGGTCTTGGGCAGATGTTTCATCAATGGCAAATTGGCCTTGAGGGAAATATGACCACCTTGGAAAAAAGCCATCTATCTAACTCCGATTTCGGCAGCATTCATTTTTTAATCTTAAATTTCTAAGTAAACTTCTGTTAAAATAAATATTAAGGAACTCTTTTTAAATTAGATTTAAATAAATCCTCTAAAGGCTAAGATTACAGTTTTAAGTAACCCACTAATCAACTTTCCAATTTTTATGGCAATAGTATTACTGGCAAGCCTTTGTAAAGTGGTTGATGGCATCAGCCACAAAGTCCTGTTTATAAGTACATATTATCACATTAAGGGCACACTGTTTTGATTTTTAGAGCACTTCACTTAAGCTTTGACCTGGAACTGATCTGATTAATACTTTTTCTTGTTGTGGTTATCTTGCATTTTTGACAACACTCAATGGAAACAGAAAAAAATATTCCTCTTAAAACTGAAGACTTTAAGTGTCTAATATTAGCAGTGGTAGCACTAAAAGTTGTGAAATTATCTTAGATATTCTCCAGAAAGTAGGGTGGAGAAAATATTTGTAGTGCTTTATACAGTGCTTCCAAAAGTCTCCTGGCTAGGTGTGTCTCTGATAACTGAGATGTTTCTGCTGAACAATGTTAAATATTCTCATCATAGAATTACACTCACAAAAACTCTCAAAATATACAACTCATGCTATTAATTTGTTCTCAATCTAACCACCCCCAGCTTTTGCTGTTGTTTTACTGAAGTTATCTCTACAAAAAGCCTAGTTAACATCCATTATATATAGTTGATTTTTTGTGACATGAACTTTCAAAACATACTATCTTAGCAACTTTCAAATAAATAGAGCATTGTTTACAATAAAGTCCATGATGTACATTACAGTCACACCATTAATTATATAATTGGAAGTAAAATATTTCCAATTTTGTGGTTTTGTAAATTTTTATCTCAACCCATCTTATGACCACCAACAACCACCTCAGGTAGCTACCCATCTGTTCTGTAAATTCAGGGTTTTTTGGTTGTTTTTTTTTTTTGCTTTCAAAGGTTTTTAGATTCCAAATATAAGTAAGATCATAAAGTATATTTGTCTTCGTCTTTTCTCAATTAGCATAATGCTCTCAGGTCTATCACAAATAACTTTTCTTCTATTTCTTTTATAATTTTCTTATATTTCACTTCACAGGTTTATCTCCTTGACTAAACTTATTCCAAAATATTTTATCCTTTTGGTACCATTATAAATAGGGTAGCTTTCTTAATTTTAATCTTTTTTCTTTTGTGTAGAAATACAACATATTTTTAAATATTTATTGTAACTTTTATCCAGCAACTTCACTAAATTCATTTAATAGCTGTAACAGTTAGTGTATGTTTAGGTTTTCCTGTATATAATTTGCCATTTGCAAATACTACTACTTCATTTTCAAGCTCCTCTCTGTCTCTCTGTCTCTGTCTCTGTGTCTCTGTCTCTCTCTGCCTCTCTCTGTCTCTGTTTCAAGTTTCTAATACCAAATAGAACAAAAATATAAAGAGTGGTTATAGATGTGTTTTCCTGATCTTAGAGAAAAAGTTTTAAACTTTTCAGCTGTATGTTAACTGTAGACTTACCTGTGATCTTTATTATATTGAAGTAAATACTCTCTATACCCAGTGTTAATGTTATTATCATAATGGATATCAAATTTTGTCAAATGAATTTTCTGTATCTGTTGAGAAGATCAATGCTTATACTTCATTTTCTTCTTGTGGTAAGTTATATTTTAGATCATCTTTGACTCCATGAAATAAACCCCACTTGATATATATTTTATACAAAATCACCTTTCCTGGGGATATTGAGGGCATGGGGTGTAGGGTAGAGGGTGATGCTTGGTCTTTTTCTCAGTCTTTGGAAAGGGCTATAGTCACCCCTTAGATGTATGCATAATTAGTAGCTTCTATATTGGCCCACAACTATGAGGATAACTTAATACACCTCTTGTACAGATACCAGTGACCCATACAAAGGCAGAGAGTGCAAAGATGGTGCTTAGTGGCTTCCATTCCCAAGAGTCTCTCACTAAACCCCTAGACACATGACAAAAACCAGAAAGCCACCTCTCAGATTAAAGTTAAGAGGACAAATAAATCTTTCATGTAAAGAAAAGGTGTGTTTCAGTTGGCCATCTTTAACCTGTGCCCTGGGGTAGTATCCTGACAAGAATGGTCTCTCCATTGGTTACCATCCCACCAGACCCATGAATGGACATCTGTACCAGAGTCTGATTTAGAACTGCCAGCTAGGCAATCGTCAAAATTACCAGGATGCTGTATAAATGTGTAAGTTCCACCCCAAAGATCTGTGCAGCAAGACAAAGGATAAGAAAAAGATGGCACTCTGACCCCCATCAAATATCCCTCTATAGGTCCTAGATGTCTGTTTATTGGATGCCTGCCCTTTGGATAATACTTCAAGATATGCAAATAAGCCTTTGGAGTCTGACTTATTTGACAAATAAGACATGGAGTCTGGATATTTGTCTATACTGGGCCCTAGGGTAGGTGAGTTCACATTCCTACTCCCTTAAGACAAAGACAAAATCCCTTAAGACTATAGCCTATGTGTCTCCTGGACACAAACTCTGTTGGCTTTCAATGCTACATGTGTTAGGAGCCCATCTCTCAGGTGTAGGTCTTAAAAAGTTGGGGTGCCCTGTGTTGGATTCATAATCTTTGTTGATCATAATCTTTGTTGATCATGGAAAAGCCTGAAGTTTAGAGTTCAAGCTTGAATTCTAGGCCTGACCTACATCTCAGGGGTGAAATACATGAGAAGATTGTGTATACATCTCTCCTTTGCTTTGATTTGGTTTTTTTTCTTGATCATCAGATATTGATTATGGTCATTTGGTTATATATGTGTGTGTGTGTGTGTGTGTGTATAAAACACTTCCATATGTAGCTGTAGATTTCTTGCGTCTGTGGGAGTTGGAGTTCAGGATCTTCCTTAGTTGCTGTCTTGAACCAAAATTCCTAGGGCTTAAGTTCTTGTGCTGATTATCTAGAAGAAAATAAAATGAAAATAGCCATAGTTAATTAAGATGTTAAAAATAAAACTATTTGAAAGAGCTTCTGAAAACTTATAGCTAGTTCTAGGAAGCTTTAATCCCTTTAGCCACTGTCTCTGATACAGTAAACAAAGAAAATAAGGATCAGTTTAAAGAATTAAAGAGTATTTTACATTATCCAGATTTTATGTTAGTCTCATATCTAGACTTTGCTTCCTAAAATCTTTTAAAGATAGCAATCATTTTTCTCTTGAACAGATATATATTTTTTTGCTAAGACACTTGGGATAACTAATAGCAAATTGAAAATAATTCAAAGAAAAAATCTCACTTATGGGTATCTTTTCTTATTATAACTTGTGCCCCAGTCATACTGGCTTTTAGGGACACTGAGATTAAAGCTTCATTTAAAGGCAACAAAAGAATTCTTAATTCTCATGCAGTTGTCAACTTAAATTAGGTCATTGCAATATTTTTCTGAAATTTGGAACTTTTTTTTCCTTAAGGAAAATAACATTAGCTTTTGTTGTTTCTTGTTGACCATAGCTTGATGTTAGGTTCTCTGCAAAACTGCTTTTCTTTAATTTACTCTCAAGTGTAATGCACGTTTGCCAGCATCTGTCCATCTCTCTGTACTATAAGAATTGTAGAACTGATATCTCATACTTTCAGATTCTCCACATGGAGTTCAGAGTGTTTAAAACAGATTCTCTTCACTTAGGAGTTCATTTATATTTGAGGAAGGCAACTCCTTCACCAAATACTGTCACCAATGAAGCATAATATTTTTAGACAAGCTGTCAATTGCATGTATTATCAAAATCAGTTTTATTATTTGCATTATTGTCACCACTTGTTGAGTATTAGCTATTTCATGTTAATAGAAAATAAAACCAAAATTTACCAGATACCCATCTGTTGAACAAGAATTGGTTTACTGATTCCTCTTTGATCTGCTTTCTAAGATGTTTCTGAGTAACTGAAAATTATAAATTAGATTTCAAACTTTCTAATAGATAAGGTTCTGGATCCCAGACTAGGTTTACGAATGAGATCCACTCATGTAAACTCCAGGGGATGAAATTGGAATGGAGGTCAATGATCTATTTCATTACTGGCTTTTGTTTGTAGTCCTAGACAGAGACGTTGGTTTTTTCTGAAATGCGATTCCATTTGCTACCAGTGAGAGGTCCAACAGCAGTTCAAAAGCTATTGTGGTGGCCATGTTTTCTCTCCCTTGACTGTGGCAGACAGGGGTTCTGTGTACTGAGTTCCTGGTGGTGTTTTGAGGGTCAAACCTAGAGACTTAGTTACTTGATTTGAATTTTTTCTTCAAAAATAGCTTAATTTTTGTTTCTTACAACTGTGTTCTGACTGATACTGCCCCAGGAAGAATAGCCTAAAGCAGTTTATCCATATTACGATAATCAGAAAATTCCAAAATAAATTTGAAAACTATTTCCAGGAAACTTATCCACTGATGTTCAAACTTTATTGTAGTCTCCAGCACTTAGTGAATAGACAATAACTGATCAATCATGTTAAGAAATGCAATAAGACACAAAAAGAATAATCTTTGAAATCAAGCAAGAGGTACGTTCCAGTTTTCCAAACACTCTGGCAAAAAAAGGTAGCAAAATCAAAGAGGAAAATTGATCCTTAAAGATGCAAGTCCCACAGTCCTCACCATAAGACAGTGTTCCATCTCTAGGAAAGTAACCATGCTAATGAAGACCATGTGTATAAATTCAAAGCATAGTAAACAGTAAAGACTGGAAAGTAATAACCCTGAGATATTCCATTTACTTTACTGGCTGCATATTACAAGCATCTTCCTTAGTGTCTGAGCCTGTTTCTACAACTGAAAATGTAGTTATTAACACGTTGTTCATGGAATTACTTTATTAGAAATAAAATATGCAAAATGCCTATAGTGCCAGGCACATAGTAGCAAACATGGCAATGAACTACTATTCCCTTAGCTTTCAATTTGATAGTGAATCTGCTTTGTTTGCACAGAAGCAGAAAAAAATAAAAACAGAAGGAAAAAAGATAACTAGCAACATGCAGAACCAGAAGGACTAAGTTGTCTTGTAGACCCTAAGTTGCCAGGAAAAAGGAAACGTTCTCCTATGGTGAGAAAAGGGGAATTAATAGTAGTCTGGAGCTACAGAGAATCTAGGACAAGTTCCTCCTGCTGTACTAATGCTGGCATGAGGTTTGCTCTCAGCAGTACAGGGTGCATCATGGTTTCCATGATACCCTTTTCACTAAAAATGTACCAAAAATCTTACCTTGAGGTGAAACTTTCCAGTATTTCCCACAGTTCAAATTATCTGAACTAATGCTGAGAGAACATAGATTTGTATTAGAATGTGAGGAGGTAGGAGAAAGTACACAAGATAAGATGGTCCTTACAGAAAAATGAACCATGTTCCATTATCCATACAAATCATTTAAAAAAAACTGGTAATTTTTATTAAAATTAATCATGTGAATTAGTTTCAAAATGAAGTATTTGTGGTCTTTTTAAAGTTCTGAATATGGACAATATTGACAAACACTTGAGGTGTGAGTGCTGTGAGGGAAGCAACTATATTTTCTGTTTATTTGTACCAGCAACATTTAATGTGCATTATGTCCACAGTCTACATACATGGTCTTCGTGGCCAATACAGCACAAAAATACTGAGTTGTTCCGTTAAATCGGTCCAACTATTGGTCAGCTCAGTGAAACAAAAGCACAATTGTTTTACCATGCAAATCAAACTTGTTTGTGTATAGACAGATCTACCATCTCCTAGTTAATTTAATTTCCATCATTTAAAAAACCATGTCAAAATAGCATAGTGAATGCATGATTATTATAAACTGTTTAAATGTGGATTTAACTATACTTTTAGGAATGATTAACCATGTTCAACAGAGTTCAGTCCCTGTTTGCTCTTGAAGAAATTTGGCCTGGGTTAGGCAGAGGTAGATATTAAAAAGTACAAGTATCTGATGCTTGAATCTTATGTATTCAGAAATGCAATGCTCTCAGGGGAAGTCATGAGTTCAAGACGCTCAGGAAGTATCAACAGGTTATACAGATAAAATGTGAAAGTCTGAGTAACTCAGGATGTGATTCCATTTAGAGATTTAAGCAGAGAAGTTAGGGAGGTGGCCATACTATTAAGCCTTGAGCATAAAGTGCTTGGTCAGTTCTTCAGATCAGTGATTCCACTGTGATAACAAGAAGATGCTGTCAAATCCCCTGCAATTTTAGTGTGACACCATGTAGGCACCCTGTGATCCTTATTGATAGCCACCTGAAGCTCTCAGAAGAACTGGTGACCAATGGTCTCACCTTGCCCCTGGTGGGAAAAATAGACCTCCCCCTTTCACAAGTGAAGGCTTAGCTCCAGTCCATTGTTTCCTTTAAGCCTCTGCCTACTTCACACCTGTGTGGGGAGGAGGAACATTTTAGTAGGAAGCCCACAAAATGCAGCACAACCATTTTAAGCAAGAATTGCTACCATTTCCTTTCCAAGACTTCTATGCTGACCTCTTGGTAGCCAACATCTCATATACGATTCATTTTAATCCCTCAGTCTGTACAAGAGGGTGACTAGCCTTAAGTCCATCCTGGTGGTGGTGCATTATTTTTTTGGAGTGTGGACTCCTGTTCTGTAGATGAGTTTATTTCAGTCATTGCTTTCCCAGTTTACCTGGGGGAATGTTAGCTTGGTGATGTGTCTTCCCTGGCCCTATGCTCCCTCCATTCTCATTACAGTTCCTTATCACTTTTCTTTCTTCTCTCCAATCCATTCTACATCTTAGTGATACATTAATATTCTAAAATGTGTTGATTTTATCTCATTTTTTCCTACTCAACACTTAAGTCTTGGGTCCATCAAAAATTTAGTTTACATCAAATATTTAGTTTACAAGTACATATGCCTTTGAAACTGTAATTTAATGTTTGACTAAGAAAAAGTATTTATACTAATTAATACTAATATTTGGTATTTACTGCATTCCAGATACCATTTTAAGAATTCATATGCATGAAAATGCATAGAATAATGATTAGTCATTAATATTGGTCAATATTGGTTTCAATCCCCACTTGTACATTTTATTAACTTTGTAACATAGGCAAACTAGCTTTGCTATCTAGGCAAACTAGCACTCAAAAGGTATTCAATTGTCCATGTAGCAAATGGAAATACTGCCAGTACCTACTCTGTGGTTATTTTGAGAATGAACCAATATATTTCATGTAAAACTTCGTGAATACCTGAAACTTCATAAAGAGAAAGGCTGCATGTCACATGTTATCAAGTTTTGTTTTACTTTTTCATTTAATGAGATCGATCACTCTAATCTTCTTACACAGATGAGGAAACTGGAGTGTACAGAAGCTAAGCCCCTTGCCCAAGATCATGCAGTTGGTAACTGGATAACTACTGGTAGCATGGGGTGGTTCTTGCCTCATGTTCGTTAAAAGCATAGATGCCTGTATGTGCCCACGAATTCATGTTTGTGAGTGTGCTGCAGTGGCTCACAGCTGACCTTTGCTATTTTCTAGTTTCATTAATCATTTAATGGCAGATATGCAAATACAATGCTTATCTCTTAAAAAGAGTAGCCAAGCTTTTCTCATAGCTCTATGAGGATAAAGTGAGAACAAACATAAAAAAATCCACTTGTAAAATGTTAACCGCTGCTCAGTGACAAGAGCTATTTCCCTAAGTAATAATATGATAAACATGACTTTTAAGGGTAGGTGCCTCAAAGGAAATCCTTGTTTGTCAAAAAATGTTCCACTGACGTGAGGGAAGCTCATGGAAGAACTCTCAGCAGGTGAAGCAGTCTTACAAATTATATTCCAACTCTGAAGAAAACTCATGAATTTCCAGACATTACAAAGACTGCTCTCTGGGGCTGAACAGGAATCTGAATCTCCACCAAGTCCACTCTGACCCTGGATGATCTTCCCATCTAGAATGGGCCACTTTGACTCAGACTCTCCTCATGTCAGTCATTGTTCACTGTTTCTTTCTTTCCATTTTATCTTTGTCCTCTCCTTTCCCACTAACTTGTACTCTAAATTGAGCTTTCATTTGTGGAGCACTAAAATAGAGATACGCCTTAGATAAAGGAACGCCTTTATGTATTCTACTTCTCTAGCACACTAGAGATGTTACCGGCAAATTTCTTATCTGTGGTGGCAGTCCTAACATAACCTCCTAGAATGTCCCACTGAAGATACTTGTCCCTAAATGATAAAGGTGCTTACCCCCACAGGTATTTTTCCTGTTAAGTAATGAATCCCCCATCCTCCTACCCCACTTGCTACATACCACGGGATCCTGGGCCTTTTCCCTCATTGTAATCATTCCTTTGCCAAGATACATAAGGGGACTCTAAGCCCATAATAAATGGGTTGGCTCATGTTCACCAAATCCCAACCTGTGCTGTGAGTTCACCTCTGTCTTAGATTGTTATCAATCTCTTCTGTCCATTGTTCTTCTTTTCCTACCCACAGCTCCCAACACTCATTAACTTCTCTTTGAGATACTTTAATAGTTTTGAATGGTGATCTTGAACCCATCATTCCTACAGAGATACCATAAACTCATCACAATCCCATGGTCCCATCAGGGATGCCTACTCTCTGTAGCATTATTCCCTTCCCTTTTCTGGTCTCATGTGCACACTCTCCTCTTGTGCCTTTGCCTATCTGATTACATTCGCCTGGAGTTCTCTGACCCCTTTTCTCATGTTCAATGTCTGTTCTGCTCTTACCATGGAGTTCTAAGTTTATCTTTATAATTGCACTGTTTTCAGCAAGTAAATGTGATTTCTCCCTCCTCTGATCTTACGTCATAGGCTGTTTATACATTTTTACTGATTGTATGGCACTTTAGGAGAAGGAAAACATTTCCTCTACCCTGAAAATTCCCTTGACACATACTTGGAGTCTCACAGACATCTACAGTCTTAAAGAATGCAAGGCAAGAACCACCTCCTACTGCCAACAGTCAGCCAGTTAGCAGATGCCTGATCTCCCGCAGGTTACTTAGCCTCTCTGTGTTTTAGTTTCCTCATCTGCAACTCTGCAGCTTGTGGCCCTGTGAAATAAACAAGTTAATAGCACAGTGATGAGACCAAAAAATGTTTATTGATACTTACATAGAAAATGGACCCATGAGAGCATCCAGCAATGAGTAGCCCTAAAGATCCATTTAGCACTGAATACATAAAGTAAACCCCTGAAGGACTTCTGGGCATGAAGGCAGGAGAATGTGGCCAAGGCATGTCAGCAAGAGTTGCTTAGTAAGATTTGCAGTGCAGGCTTAAGAAAATGTCTTCTCCACTAATACTCATAAAGAAAAGGAAGAAAGCACTCTTTACAAAAAGAAATTACCTTGGAAAACATGTGCCCTGATTCTAGAGCTTCATCTAGGTATACTAGATTTTGATGCAAAATCTACAAGCTAAGGAGATACATTTTCAGGTGGTATGTTGTATTACCCTATAGCAAGCATCACTGATGAACACATAACTGTAAATTAATTGTCCCTAGTATTATAATGTTTGGATTGTCCCAACAGATGAAAAAATGGAGTTTTCCCCTTTCTTTAAAATAGGGGAAAGAGCAGAAGAGAAAAAAGATGTACTAAAAAAATGAAATATATTCAAAATCTTGTGTATTTGAGCAAAAATTGAATCCAAAGGGCAAATAAAAGATGGTTAGGACAATTGACCCACAGGAACTACAGGAAGGACAGTAAAGAGGCTGAGACAATGCAAGAAAATTATTTGATTGACTACAGATTATTTGCCTTATTTGGAAAGACCTAGTTACCGCTTTGATTGAATGTTCTTACATTTTTTCCTTAACTTTGAGACATTTGAAGGCTAGGTTTTGGTTTGTCAATTGCTTCTCTACCAGTCTCCTTGTTTAATTAACCACTTCCTTGGGAAGAAGCAGGGTGGGTTGCTGAGGTAGAAATCATGTACACTGCAATATGTGAACTCAAATCTATGCTCAGGAAAGACAAGTGTTTGGAATCACTAAAAGTTGGCTTACTCAATGAAGATTGGTGTTAATTCATGATCTCATTGTCCTTGAAAAGAAAGAACAAAGCCTTTTATATTTCTTCATTCAAAATAAGAGCAGCCCAGGACCAGGAATGTTGGTTCTGTGCCTGGGAGTTGGCAGAAGCTCATCCCGATGCTGACCCAACCTCTAAAAAGATCCTGTAGTCTGAGAAGTGATTATGCCGGTGAAGTAAAATAAAGATGGATACAAAGAGATGTCCTAGTTTTGCAGCTTTCAGGAGGGCATCATCTTTAGGCCCTGCACTCACAAATTTCTGGCAACCCTGTCCAGGATCAGAAGAAGATGGGCTTAGCATCCCATGATGCTCTGTATACCAGAACTGTCAGTCTGTAGCATGTATTTATTACTGAGGTCAGCATCTGGCTCTGAGTCTTCAGCTTAGGGACTAAGAAAAGAGAGTATTTTGGGTTTGCCACTCTTTCTAGTAGGTGGGGACAAAGTTTTAATTTAATCTTGTGGATATTCCCCTGAAATGTGGAGTCAAGGGTCATTCAAGTTACATGATAAACTATGAGTACATAATCTTTTTTCAGAGATCAACACCTTGTACCCCAGGTATAAATATTGAATCAGTTATATATATATATATATATATATATATATATGAAATTGATTAGCTATACAATTTATTGTATTAGATGTACAGTTCTTCTCAAATGGATTCCCTTCTAATATATATTGCATAAATGGCAGGCTTTACATAAAAGACATTGCCAAATATTTTTGGATGATATGAAAACATATTCCTTTAATAAAAATGCATGGACTCTCACTATATATATATATGTACATATATATATGAAACATGCTAGATACTAGGATAACTGATGAAAATTCAGTGACTCTGTACCTGAGAAATTTGAAATATATTTAAATAGACATTAACTGAACATTGCAACTTCTATTTGTTCAGTAAAAAAAAAAATAGCATCTGTTTCATTCAACATCTGTTTAGGTGCTGGGTGACATTGTCCTGCTCTTGACTTAGCTATTGTGTAAAGAAAAAATTCAATATTTAACTATAAATTGTGATGAGCACCATAAAAAAAAACAAATCAAAGAAAGTAATAGACAATAACAGGCTCATTTGGTTTGGTGAGGGAAGATCCCCATAAAGAGATTTCAACTAAGACCTGAAGGTTAGGTCATAATTTTACATGAGAAAGTTGATCCAGACAGACAATAATGTGCTGAAGATTTCAAGACATACCTTCTATACAAGTTGGGCAAAATATTGCAAGTGCATAAACTGCTGTAGTGATAGACATTTGAATGTATTCTTCCCAAGTGTTTACTGCATGAAAACTTTGAGAAGGTGATGCAATACTTTGATTAAGTCCTGGTGACACAGGACTTTCTGGTGAATCCAGACAAAGTCCTGGCCCTCCTGTAATTTAATCAGGTGAGGAGAACAGACAGAATATGTGATGACAGGTGTGAAGGATGGTGTAACAGGGTGACATGCACATCCATAGCAAATAGATTCTACCTGTAAGTAGGAGGAGTCCTTTCTGGGGAAATGACATTTTAACTTGCTTTGAAAGGTAAGTCAGCACTTGCTGGAGGAAGGGTTGAGGCCCAAGAGACTGTTCACAAAGAGGGAATGGCCCAAGGCTGTAAGGATAGGTTCTCTGGAGGTAGATGTGATTTCAGAGGAAGGATTTACAGCGGAAATGAGTAGTTTAGAGCTGATGGGACTTGGAGTTGAGTAAAAAATAAAATAGGGAGAGATTTAGTCATGGCTGTATAGAGTTCAATAAAGTACTTTTGCACCTGACAGCCCACTAGCTTTCACTGAAAATATTTATGATTTCAACATTTTATTCTCTTAGATTTCCAGTTTTTTACTTCATCCCTCTCCTACCTCTGAAAGCAGGTTATTAGCAATGAATTTTAATTCTTTTAAATATTGCCCTCAGTTGGGTATCTCAATTGATCTCCTTAGGGTATATACATTTTCTTTTCACTGACAGTTGCTATTTCCATAATTAGAAGAATGGAGATTTTATAGCAACTAAAGTATGTCACAAAACAGCTACACATTTTCCTTCACAGAAGTTTCTAAAGTAATTTTGAACTCAGAACATATCGAATTTTCCTTTCTTATACACACCACAGGCTGCTGTATGGGAGCAAGGAAAAAGTGACAAAGGGCAAAGGTATTCCTTCATTTAGAAGCAAATTTCTGGGAAAGATGAAAATACTATGCTTTTACCATTTCTGCCACTGAATTAATTATTAAAAATAATTTAGCTTCATGTTTTCAGAAATTGCTGCTTTCAATATATTTGTATGGCATGACAAATGAGCTATAGAACATATCATTGTGTGAAAGCTGTTTTATTAGCATAGCAAAATGGAGCTTGTGGAGAAGCCCCAGGCCTACTGTCACCTCTTTGAAACTATCCAATATTCCCTGCAGTATTGGTCCTTTCTGTACTAAGCTCATTAATACAGTTATCATTAGGCATAATTACGGTTCACATGCCTGCCTCCATCACTGAAATGAATGCCTCAAAGAGAGAATGCTTGGTTTTCTAACTTGTGTATAATATAATAGATGCTTAAGAATACACTTCTGCAGAAACAAATGGGAATGAAGTTAAGACATATTATTGAGGTCATGGAAGACCATACCTTTGTCTTAACATGTATAAAACTTTAAAGGGGATGCTCATTTAGAACGATGCCCCCTCTCAAGTAAGCAAGCACCTAAATAGCCCCTCGGCCACTTTGACACCTAGTTCTTATAAATGTTTCCCTTTCTTGTATTCACTCATAATCCAGTGAGTCTAAGAAACACAGCCATGTTTAAACATCTGGGATTCATCATGTTGGTTCAGTTAATCAAAGCTCTGGAGATCAGTTCCAGATGTTGGGTAACTAAAGTTACATAAGCATTGTTCGCATTTTTAACTAGAATCAGTCCTCACTTCCCGTATCTAAAAGTTTAATTTGAATAGGTAGGAGTTACACTCTGCACGAATTAACTCTCAATACAGAGATAAAACTGAGATTTGCCCTTGTAGTAAATGAATATCTATAAAAATTCAATATACAGTTCTGGAAATTATATACTTACTATTAGCTCAAAGATGCCATATGAAGGGGAGAAAGTACGGTACAAATGTCAATTCTCTGATGCCACAGAGGAGGGAAATGTTTTTCCCTTTATCCTTATAGTGTTGCGGCATGAAGGAAACTTTTGAAACTCCCACTCCATCTGGAGCTCTTCTAAGGCTGGTCAGATGAACAAACTTACCAGACAGACTAGAAGAAATAGCCAAAATTTAATAACGTGTGTGGAGAACTTACATGGCAATAAATTCTAAATAATGGAGTGGACCAGAAATATTTATGCAAAGTGAAGGGAACTGGGGAGTTGAAGGGAGAACTTTGCACAACAGACAAGAGGGGTTACTTCATGCTAATGCAAAGGTTAAAGTTGAGCTTCTTGGACAGAGAGGACACTGTCACTGACAAAACTTAATATTAGATGAGACATCACAGAAAAGGGAAAGGAGTTAGGCAAGGAAAAAAGCTACTCAGATTCAAGGGTTTTCTTCAGTATTAGCTAAATACTGCATAAGTCAGAGCACAGGATGTTGGGGTGGTCTGATTTGGGTACCTTCACTCGCACCTTGGCCCTTGTAAAAAAGAAAAACGGAAGAACAAGTATAACAGCATGTATCTCCCAAGCACACAGGGGAGGTAAACAGGGCTAAGTCCTCACCTAAGTACCACCTCTGCTGGAGACAAGAGGTCATAAAGGGTCAGATGTGAGGGGCCCATTATGGGAGATAATCAAGGAAAGCACTGTAAAAAGTATGGTTGTTACAGATGAAAGTCATTGCCTTCTCCATGGATAAGATATTCTAAAGACCTAGATATTCATCCCTTCCTGTTAAGAGGAGACACACTTATAATGTGAATGTTCTACAAAAAATCTTTAGTTTTATTTTTTTTTAAACTTAAGCAACATCACATTATAGGTTTCACATTATAATCTGTACAGAATTTATGTTCACCACTAAATGTAAATATTCCATCACTCACCACACGATTGATTCTTCTATCTGATCTACCTACCATACTTGACTCTTTCATTGTGATTACCACTAATATGATCTTGCAGCCTAAGGTTTATTTAGCTCATTGTTTTCGTAGACATGTATATCGGTGGTTCTCACTGTCTGATTTATTTCACCAAGCACAACACCCCTGTTTTGTCAATGACAGGAGTTCACCACTGAGAAGTTTAAATGTCCTTTATGAAAAATCATCTTTTGATGAGCACTAAGATTGTACACATCCCTTTGCTATAGAAAATAATGCTGCAATGAGCATAAGGTGCATCTCTCCAAATAAACATTATCATACTCAAAAGTGGGATAACTGTATTACGTGGAATTCCTTTTCCAGTTTTAAGTAATCTCCATATTGCTTTCCATTAGGCTTGACCAGTTTTCATCCTCACCAAAGTGAGGATTCTACAATTTCTCCAATACTTGATTATTGACTAAGAATGCCTATTACCCAAAAAGATAACGGCTAATCTCATTTTTTTTTGGTTTGACTTTCCTTAATATTAAAAGGGTGATGATAGTTTCCTGTACCTGTTGGCCATCAGTGTGTCATCTTCGGAGAAGTGTCTACTGATCATTTTAATTGGCTGTTTTTGATTGATGAGTCCATCATAAATTGAGTATATACTAGTTAGATGTGTATGACTTCATATTCAATGAGTTTCATCTTGATGAGTTTCTTTTATTGCACAGAAACTTTCAAGGTTGATACAAGCCTACTTGTTTATATTTTCTGTAGGGTCCCTTGACATTAGTCATTCCTTTCCCCAGAGATGATTTTAAGGCCAATATCAAGCGTCATATCACCTAAGTACTATGTATTTTATGATTTCATAGTTTCAGGTATTGCATACAAGTCTTTTATCCCATTTGATTTGTGTGTGTGTGCGCACAGTATTAGTAGTCTTGCTTCTTTGGTTTGGATGTGGACATAGGTTTGTCTCAATACCATATATTTCCTGTCCCATTGTTTACTCTTGGTTCCTTTATGATAATTTATCCATATGGGTAGCTTTATTTCTGATTTCTCAATTTTATCTGTCAACATTATCATGTTAGTTTACTACAAAATGATAAAGTTTGAAGTCAGGGGACTTGATGTTAATTTTTTTCTCCCCTTAGAATTGTTTTTGCTACTTGTGGTCTCTCAGAGTTCCAAATAAATTGTATGATTTTTCTATTTCTGAGAAGAATGCCATTGGGATTTTGCTAGGGATTACAATGAATCTGAGGTGATGTTAATTCTTGCAGTCAATGAGAATATATTTTTGTATATCCCTTTGAGCATTTGATAGTTTTCAGTGTACAGGTCTTTCAGCGCTGACTTATTTATGGCAAGTTTCTTTTAGATGGAATTGTATGCAATTGGAAATAGGCTTGATTTTTTGGTGCTGTAGAAACAACAAAGTTTTAAACATTTTGTAGTCAACCACTGTGCTGTACTTTTTATTTCTAAAAGTATTTTACTGGGATCTTTGAAATTTTGAGCATATAATCATATTTACTTCAAAGAGTGATAGTTGAATTATTCTTAGGACTTTCACAGCATATTGAATGACAATGAACATTGTTTTGTTCCAATTTTTTTTAAAAAATGAGCCTTCTGGTTTTTACAATTTGTTACGATGTTGACTGAGGGTTTTTTCATATATGGCCTTTATTATATTGAGGTATGCACCTTCCTTACGCATTTCATTGAGGATTTTTATCATAAAAGGGCATTGATTTTTGTGAACTTTTTTCTGCCTTTATTGAGATGACTGTATGATTTTGATGTGATACATCACATGCATTAATTTGCCTGTGTTTAACCATTCTTCCTTCCCTGGAATAATTCCCACTTTATCATAGTATGGAATGATTACGTTAATGTGCTGAATTCAGTTGCTCATGTTTTGGTTGAGGCTTTTTGCGTTACATTCTATCAGTGATGTTGAACTATTTTTTTTTTAATGTATTCTTCTGGTTTGGAAATCAGGATAATTTTGGCTTCATAAAATATATTTGGAAAATTTCCCTCCTTTTCACTTTTGGCAGTATTTAAGAAGGATAGGTATTATGTCATCTCTGAAAGATTGTTAAATTCACTGAGTCCATTTGGACCTGGGCTGTTGCATTTTGGAGGGTTTTCATTAGTGTTTCAATTTTCTTATTCATGGTTGATCTGATCAGATTTTCTATTCTTGATTTATTGTTGTAATTTACTTTTCTTGTTTATTCTAGATTGTTATGATCCTTTTTTAAATTTGTTGTAAGTTTTCTGCTTTCATTTCTAATTTGATTTCAATATTCTTTCTTCCTCTTTGTGAATCTGGCTAAATGTTTTCCAACACTGCTATCTTTCAAAGAACCAGGTCTTTTTAAATCTCTACTTCCTTGATTTCTCCCATTGCCTGTGAGTTTTAATATCTTGGAGTTTATTCATGAAACTATCCTGAATTCTGTTACATCATATTTCATGACTGTTTAGTTTCTGGATTGCTGCATTAGCTCACAAAGAGAATACCTTGAAGTCTTAAGTAGCCTAATGATATATTCTATTCGGCCGTCTACGGTCTTTGAAAAGTTCCTTTTGCTGTTTAAATGACTGATTTAGATTTCTGTTAAACAGTTTTGTTTTGGGGGTTTTTGTTTTTTGCTGTATATATTATGGGCAAGCTACTTATGGGCTAGGGAAGGGATGTGGCCCTCCATAGTTTCATCTCATTAAACTAGTTTCTTAACTAAATACTTGTCTTATTTCTGGACATGGTTTGCAGGTGGGCTTTTCAGGCCTACATTTCAAAACATTTTTTAAAATGTATTGCTATGGAAAAGGCAGGGGAGAGGGTTTAGTGATTATTTCAGATGAAACAAGCCCAAGTAGGGGCAGTTAGAGAAATTTTCTTAGTTTTCAGGTTGAAATATCTTGGATTTTCGATAATCTCACTAATATGTCTAGGCATTAGGTCTCTTTGCATTTAGATAATCTTTGAGTGACCCATAAAGCATCGTGTGCAAAGATTGTCCATGCATGGGCTGTTGTGATGATTGATCCAAAGTTTATCTGAAGGCATCCAGCTTTAGGTTGCAACACTTTGGGAAAAGAGCATATTTTGCTTCTAGTGAGTCCAAAACAAAAAGTGGAATGAAACCATTAGATGTTAACTGGGAAAGACTAGAAATAATCATACTCTATACAGGATGCATGTGGAAAACACAAAAGGGTATTAAACCTCTTTTGAAACAATTTGCCTGTAATTATCTTTTCTACCAAAGATAACTGTAAGACTAATTTATCTGCAAAATAAGCTGTTCATTTAATTTGACTTTATCTATTTAAGAGCAACAAGAATAGCAATTGACTTTGTAGACTAGTCCTTTTTGGTGGGACTCTTTATAAGGAATTTCAGATTAAATTTTAAAAGCTTTTTAAGGTTAAAAAGGCAAACATTCACTACCACACTTTGGTTACAGTAACTAAGAATTGGAGTGAGCTTCCCAAGCCATCCCAAAATTCCTACACCTGCCAGGAACTGATTTTCCTTCCTCACCTGGCAAGGCCTTCAGGATTTTTCTATGGAGGTACCAGGTTCTTTTTCCTAGTTACTTATAGGCTCCATAATGTTTTATTTCCTTAAAACTATCTGGTCTTATCTAACTCTATACACATCACTCTGAAATACAACATCCCAGGAGGTAATACATCCAGGTTTTCTAAGTAATAAGGAAAACATTCTTATTAAACATGCTGTCATGAAAATACTTAGTTTTTAAATTACACATTTGTAACTGTAATTAAACTTACCAAATTGGCGTCAGAGAAAGTTTTCCTCTAAATAATTGAACATTAAATATACACACTGTTCAAACAAAAGCACTCTCAGCAGTTCAATTCATGTAATAATAATTTTGCTTAGCAGTTTTTTTAATTCATTAGTTGTGTAAATTTTTTATTTAGGTCAATGTTATGATCTATATAGGAATGAGGAACCTGTATGTGTTGGCGTTCTCCTATAGATTCTTGAAGGAAATGCTTTCACAAGAGTATCAGATTGAAAATGTAATTTTCTGTCTATGAAGATATGATGAGCACTTATTGCTACATAATTGAAAGGAAATGTTATTTCTGTGACATGCAATTTAAACTAAGTCTTAACTGATAATGGGACAAATCAAATTTCTAGGTATTTGTACCATTCCTGGAATGCTTATGGCAGTAACATACAAATATTAGAAAGGTTATTTTATTTCACAATGCTTCTTATATAACTGGACACAGCAAATAGAAATGTTAAACTTAGAAATTCTGTCAAAATATCAAAGATTGCAGATATTTCACTAACTAGAACTATGAGCAAAAATGCTTAGATAACCTATTCAACCAAAGTGTAAACAGTTGAGTCAAAACAAGACAACATGAAGCACAAGAAATTTTACTTAGTTTTCTAGATGATTTTTCACCTTTTATCAGAAATAGAATGATTTTATTTTTAAAATCCTTAGAATAACACACAAGGCTAGATTCATTCTCTCCCTATCTTTTCTACTTGCTATACCAATTTAGTTTTCATTCTCCTCATTGTTATATGTTGAAAAAGTTAACTCTTATTTAGGATAAAATTATTTTTCTTAACAAAAATGCATTCCATAATCAATTTTAATCAAACTTTTTCAAGCCAGAAATCTTTTTTCCTCGTATGAGAAATAAGAGTAGTTTCTCTATTCCTAGTAGTTTTATTGACATTAAAAACTGAACCAGCAATTGTGAACTGTCTTTTGCAGCAGGCAATTTTTTGATCACTAAATTTATGAAGACACAAGAGGCATATGTCTTTCATAATACAAATTTTCAACATGACATATGTTTACCAGCAGATTGAGACAATTATATTTAGTTTCCTATAATAAACTTAAATTAGCTCTTAGTAATTAATGTTTAATATTTAGATATACTATAGTCAATGAATTTGCATCAGTTAGTACAATTTTAAAGTAAGTATATTTTGAAAGTCTAAACAAGCTTTCATTCCACTTACATCTGTTTTTATATTTATTACCCATGAAAATTCATTGAGACAAAACTTAGCCACTATTTTTTCTTGTTTATAAATTAAGTAAATCCCTGTAGAATAAAAACAGTGTATGTGTGCATTATATTTAATGTTAATAACTTGAAGACATTTTTTATTAAATCGTTTTTATTTATTGAAGATTATCACATAAACTTGAGAAACATTAAGATTATTTTCTATGATTCTGAGGGTTTTGGCATAGCCACTGGAAGCACTTTCCTTCAAATCAACCAATATAGAACTTTTCATAATTAATTTTGGCAATGTCCTCTTTAGGTAGAAATAACACATCTACTACATACGTACACAACACCCAAATTGCATTACTTTTATTATAAAATTATAACCATAGGTTAGGTACATTAAACAATGAATATCAATAATATATGAAAGAACATTTGGTTTCAATTTTTTTCTGCCCCGATGGCATATTTCCCCACTCAGGAGGCCAGAATTCTTAAAAGAACCTACTGCTTACATGTTTGAGGAAGTACCTGTCAGGTCCTCAAGATAGGATAAAAAAAAAATTCATGTTTCTCCATGGTGTTTTGAAGGTTTATTTGTCTATTTTAGTAGTATAAGAAAACTGACATTGAATTTTTTCTTCTCAATGCAATATAATTCTAATTTCAATATTCACTAATACTATTCACAAGGTTTATGAGATGAATAGGTACTTTGACTTGCTTCTAGAACTTTTTCTGCTTTCCTCAAAGAATCATACTGCAGTTGAAGTGACTCTCAGAGATTGATGATCTCACCCAAATACATCATCATCAATGCACTTCCTCATTTCAGGAAGATGGAAATAAGCCCTCTTCCTTGGGGTTTAATGTAGGCTGCCTTTATAAAATCCGTATTAAATGAATTTTACACTCAGGAAAAAAGGACAAACTTATATCAGTTCTTCTTAAGGGAAAAGCCACTGCATCTATTACTGCTTTTATCAGTCTATGAATAGCACCCTACAGCTAAACTATTTCCTGATCATTTTTAAGGGGGTATGGGATGAATCTTGGTCATCTGTTTCCTCTGTGTACATAACAACCATATATTGTTTGCTGTGCTTTGTATGAAAACTACTGCGTAAGGTGTTTTCATGTGGCATAGAAAATCACTTGGCACCCAAACAAGGTCCTTGAACTGACTCACCACTGACTTAACATTTCTCTAAATTTGATAGGATCTTCTGAAACTGAAGGTAAAACAGGACTTTAAAAATCTTGTGTGAAATAGTTCCTTGGATAGTCATGCAAATAATATAAAAGGGTCCCTAAGTCTAGATATCACATTTTAGTCTTTCTATGCTCTTTTCTAATTATTTTCATAATTGCTAATGAGACCATTGTTTAGAGTGAGAACTTTAAAAAGTGTATCAAATAGGCTTTTTCTTTTTTTTACAATTAAAATGATCTATCATGTAGCCATTAACTAGTAGTCTTCAGTGGTATATTGGTCTTCAGTTACTCAAGCTAGTAAGCTTTATTGTAGTTTAACCATAGATGCAAGTCATCCAAACAGAGTATGTAGCCTCTATTTCTAAAACTTCACTCCTACTGCTTGACTGAAAAAAAAAAAGTAAAGGCTGTTGCAAGAATGGTGTTAGTGAAAATGGGCTGTGGTCTCCCATTAGAACTGAAATGACTCCTGCCAAAGACCCTTTAATCTATGACAGTGGACAGGATCTACTGAAATGACACTTGAGCACTAATGAGACAATGGAAATTGACAAAAAATATTGTATTGTCACTTTTCTCAGATCCCTCTAATGTTTTTGCTCACTCCCAAATGCAAGTCACCACTTTTGTCTTCTGACTGGCAGAGACCAGAAACAATATCCTCAGTCAAAAACTATGCTCTCAGGTTAAAGAAAAACTTCATTTGGCTTATGGTGCTCTTCTTTAGGACAAAGGACACACAGACAAAGTGAAAAATGATCATTTATGTGAGAAAAGAGCTCAGTACTCATTACAAAAGATTTTACCATGGTTGTGAACACTCAACAAACTAGTTAAGAGAGATATCATCCTAAATCTAACTTTGGGGGGGGGATGACAAAATCTTTTATATACCTCTCTCAAATTGTATAGTATACTCAAGGTAGCTTGAGTTCTAAGTTCTCAACCTTCTCCAGCTTCTGCCCGTCCTCTAGGATCACCTCTTCCAACTTCAGAGCAAGTACGGTATCTCTGTAAACTCCATTATGGGTTGCCAAAGTATAGAGGAGAAAAGTCAATTTTTCCCTTAACCTTCCTAGAGTCTTAACAAAGGACCCATCGTGTATAAGATTAATGGAGAAAAAGATTAGTGATGTGTATGTCTCCATTATACATGGAAGATACAGGAATGTCAAAGAAAAACCTACTGAAATGACCTAGTCTACCACCTTAAATAACATTTGCAGCAAAAGACAAAAGAAAATGCTGGGGGGAGATTAGGGTGTGAGAAATCATCAGGCAAAGCATAGTAAACCAGGGTAAGGTTGTAATGTGGATTTACATTTCACTCTTGATAAGATTCCTTATACATATGAATGTCTGTTACAAGCATATGTTTGATCTGGCTTCTCTTCTGTCAGCAACTCTTATTCCAAAGAGGCATAATTTGGGGTGGTATTTTATCCCCACCTCTGGACACCATGAAGGATAATTTCACATGTACTATTATGTTTATTTAATTCTCATAGCAAATGCAAAATAGAAATTATCTGTATTATACAAAGGAGGAAATACAGGTCACAGAAGTTAATTGCAATGTGGAAAAATCATACACCTTAGTATCTGAGCTGAGATTATATTAATTTTTCTGACTAAATGCAGTAATTTTTTTCCACATGCTGACCATCTTTGCAATCCACAGTATGAACCAGTGGATAAATTTGGGATAAATATAAAATCTGCCTCCTTTTCAGAAATTATATTTTGTGGTCCACATTTTTTAAAAGTAGCTTTAATTAGCTAATAGATAACAATCAATTCTTTAATATGCAGAAAATAAAAGGAAACAAAATTTCAGTGCTGGGGGCTTTATAATACAAAAATGCTGCAGACTTTAGCAGGTCATGGGGTAAATGCCCTAGCAGTCTTTCTATGATCATGCAACTGAGTCCTGGGTCACCACAACACACATTTTTAAAGCACCCAATGAGAAGAGGAAAGATAAGGAGAAGTGGAGAATGAAAAAAAGAGCAGTGAATTAAGCTCTGAATAGTGCCAGTAAATCTCTTTGAGAGCCCTGGCTGGTGCTTCCACACCCTCCAGGAAATTCCTCAACTCTTGCAGAAGCACAGTCTAGCAGTATCACAGAGTGCTTTGGGCCACAGGGTTCTGTCATTCCAAAGCAAAGTGTAGCTGGTCCAGATTTTCATTGGCATCCAGAAAAAGGCATCCTTCAAAAGTCTAAGAAACAGCTGAAACCCTCAAGAATGACAGTTAGCAGAATATGAAAATCTGACAGGGTTGAATGTATGCCTTGGCAAACTCAATACTGTGCTCAAGTCCTGACCATTTAAATGATCACTCATTTGTATGAGGTTTCTTTCCTGGGTAGGTCAAAGTGTTGTAGGGGCAGCAGGATTGGAGAAACTTCTACAAGCTAGTATGAATTTCTCTTTGAAGGTCTGTTCCTTCTACTTCCAGGATCTGCATTTTTTTTGCATGTTCTGTCAGCCCAATCAACTTCACTAAACTTTTCATAAATTTCTGGGCATAGTACCTCAACTTTCAGTGAGGCAGCCTACGTCAGCATCATCTGGGATCCTGTGACCTCTGATTTGAGAGAGAAAATTATCTGTAGGTTAAGTATATCAAGAAATCGTGGCCAACAAGGAAAAAGGACACTCTTGCATGTACAAGAAGCTGTGATGGAGCAATGTAACAACTGGCATTCTTTGTGACCTTCCCATCATCCCTGTACTGAAGCTAACTTAGAAATCAAAAGGTTCTCCAGAGTAAGAGATGCTTGGGGACTCTGAGGATAGCCGTGTTCTGTTTTGCTAACTAACTTTCAATGTGGAAAACGTCCCATCCTGGACTACCATTTATCTTCTTTCCTCCCATGCTTCTCATCTTTTCCTTTGTCTATAGGTTCTACTGTGGCCCTTGTCTGAATCCTCACCCTGTGTCATCACCTTTCCTTTCTTCCCAATTTCTTGTTCATTCATGCTATTCTCACTTCCAACCTGTAACATCCATCTTTCTAGTCTCTCTCACATAAGCACATTGACTGTTCAAGTCTGGCTTCTGCTTTCTTGCTGTCTCCCATCCCTGTTCCTTCTAAACCTTGCCCGGTATTGTCTCCACACATACAGTTGCTGGTCTAGGCTTCCTTTACTCTTTGGCAGTGTAAACTCAAGGTTAAATCTATTGGGAAAGACTTCTCTACAGCACCGTCTACCTTGGTTCACTTCCTCTTTACATATAGAGCAGTTAGTCCAATGAACCTCATGTTAATTGTGTGAACATTTTATGGGACCATATTCGTGTAAATTCTACACATTTAAATAACCATCGGAAACTCAGGTCATGGTTTAGCTTTTCATTGAATTTCTGGTTTCGGCCTCAGCCTTACTGGTAAGCACCTCTTCCTGTGTTCCAACCTTTCCTTTCCCCTAATAAGGGAATATCACTTATTCTAGGCTCTCTAGTTCCTCTTCACTAGCCTTCTGTAAAACCATTCTTTACTAATACAACATTAATAACATATGCAACATGGATTTTATGCCTGCCCAGGCAGACTGATAAGAGAGAAATAGAGGCAAGCAAATTAATCACCCTTTTAGAATTCTACCAGTAAGTAGGGACAGAATGCCTCTATTTTAGGAGCTTCCCAGCTGGAAAGAAGGCATGTGACCAGTAGAACTGAGTGGGTTACCCCTGTTCATTCAATATACTGACTAGCATGTTAGGAACAGGGAACTGTGTTACCCTATGGAAATCCCTTTGCTTTAATTTGGTGTCATATTATAAGGAGAAACCATCTGGTACTATCCTGGGACTGGAGGGGATGGGTAGCAAGGCTTGTGAAGCCTCTCTCTATAGCACCCCAACCAACCCACCCCCAAGGAGAGGAGTTGATCTCTTGAAAGAGATCTCTGCTGATAAACTCAGTTGGCTTTTCCAAATGCAATATATGGAAGGCTATAATAAAAGCCTGTACATATGAGAACTCATCCAATTTACCTGATATTTTTTTTAAATTCCCCTAATTGCAAAATATCATATTTCAAAACTTTGCTATTAGATTTTTCTTCTACTTCAAGCAAAACAAGCAGCAATTTTTTCAAATGCACTTCCAGATATTAACTTACAACTAAACTTGTTTTAGCAAGTCAACATTCATCTAAGTGAACTACCAGTCAGAAAAAAGACTCCTCCTCTGAAACTAGGGTCAGTTTTTGAAAACAAGTACACACCAAGGTCTCCAAAAACCCCTATAAAACCAAAATCAGCGGTTGTACCCCCACTTTATCGGAACACTCAAACCTCAATCCGTGTACACATGAAAATACACACTGAACTCTACTCTCAAGTAAAACTAAGCCAAATTAGATACAGAAAAACCGCATTATGTGTCTAGTATATGGTTCATGGGGCAGGGAGGAGTCCCTGGAGCTGACCAGTAGTGTGTTTGGCCACCAAACTGAGTAAACCAAAGCTTAAAAGCACAGGACATAACCCAAGTGCAGAAGAAAGGGAGAAATAACTGGATTTATTTACACACACAGTAACCATAGGGAGAGCACTTATAGGCTGGCACACAAATTTATATGCCATCTGCCACAGCCCATGTAGCATCCGCTGAGCAGAGACCAAGGTTAAGGTGAAGATGCAAGGGGGCAGCTTCGCCAACAGTTTAACTTCAGAAACCCTAGTCCTTCAACTGCCAAGCTGCCAGTCATTTTAACAGCAAAAACTCCAACTTACTGGCATGAAACCCCAGTTCTGACTTTCTCCCCAATCCCCACTCAGCATGTAGTCTGGAAACTACACCTCCTACCATTAAGTTGGCTGTGGGCACCCACAGGAGAAGATTTAGTATACAAGTAAGTTTCTTAATAACTGCAGTGGAAGTCAATTAAGCAATTTCTTCAAAATGATGAGATAACTAATAACCTTCCAAAAGGAACTATTTGTAACCTATAATTAGGCAGGAATGGGACACCTAAGGCAAGCAGCCAACAGAAACAAATGATAAGACCTTAGCACCACCTGCTGGAAAAATTAAAGAAAAACAGCTCAGATCTACATTGATAATCTTACATATCTTAACAATGGATTAAAAACTTCCAAATAGCTGTAGTCAAAAGGAGCGTGAGACTGCTCTTAGTAAAGGTAGAACTTTCTGGACCCCACCCCATCTTCACACTCCTCCAAGACCTCAGACTCCAAGCATTACAACTCTTGACATTATATGAACCCAAAAGAGGGACGGCTGGAAAGTAAAAGGGGCTCTAAGCAGCCACGTTAGACTTTAAAGGTTGAATATGTGGATACCCCTTTCATCCGGCTGTCCTTGGAGTGCATCCTGCCTTCTGCTCAGCTCACATCACCTGTGGGTGAGATGGAGAGCATCCTGTGATACGTTGTCTTATAAGCTGGCTCTCTCAGTTCTCCCTTTTCTAGGTAAACACATTTCCTGTATAGTCACCTTACATTCTTAAGCACAGAGATCAGGACTCAGGCAGCAGGAGTTTGCCACCATTAGACTTCCTTTTACAAGAAATACTGAAAAGAGCCCTTTCAGTAGAAAAGTTCATGAAATATTCAGTGACATTATAGAATGACAGTAGCAATTATATGCGTAAATGTATCTATATACACACACATATATAGCTGAACACATCCCAAGTATAAATGAACTGAACTTGCCATCAAAAAAAAAACCAGATGAAAGTTATATTGTATATATCGAAAGTTTAAAAAAGTGTGAATTATATGACAGCAAATTATATAAATTATAATACTACAGAGTAAATCAGGATGGAATAGCAAACCCAAACAGACCATTCTGAGTAATGACATTGAAACATAGTCTAAAACCTCCCCAGAATTAAGAGTACATGGACTTCAAAAAAAATTGAAATGGGAAAATTCTGAATGTGTTTATGAAGTCAACATTATCCTAATTATAAAACCAGACATCACATTTTTTAGAAATGAACATAATTTAATTCCAAAGTAAAACTTTTTTAAACTTTTAGAAAATAGCTATGATCTGAGTTGGGAAAATGATAATCACAACTGAAAATAATATTGCTAAAACTCAGCTGCATAACTAGGAAGAACTGCTTTTCAAAGGACACAACACAAACTAAAGATTCAACAAAGACTTAGTTTCCATTAAACAATTATTTTTATGAATCAAAAAGGAAGACATTCCTCTGCAAATTAAATAACCACATGAGAAAATTACTAATGGCTTAACCTCATGAGTAATGAGAAAATTACAAATTAAGATCATAATGAGAGTTGTGAAAATGTATACAGTTCTTGGGGGAGTATAATTTGGAACATGTAATTTGGAAAATAATTCTGAAGATGAACTTACTGTAACCTAGGGATTTTCCTCCTAGTAATTAAAATAGAAAAATGTGCATAAGAGTCGAAAATCTGTGTAAGAATTTTATAATTAACAATAGAAATAGAATAATCAGGTAACAAGTCTACGGACCAAAAAAATGGATAAGTTGATTATATAACCATGGAAGTGAATTAACTACAGCTATTGGCAACAAGACAGATGAGTCATAGAAACCTAATATTAGATGAAGACAAATAGGGCAAAAATGTATATTATATAACTACGTGGTATCTATATACATAAGCGATTGCCTAATGTTGTTATAATTTCAAAACAATCTTTTCTACATATGTAGAAGTTTTAGTTTAGAAAGAACAGGAAATCAGTTACTTCTGAAAGGTAGAATGGAATTTTGAAGAAATTCATAAAGGCATATGCTATTTTACAAGTATTTAATATTACATGATAATTTGATCTAAGCATTTCTGCAGTCTTTCTTCCCCAGTAATTTGCTTTGCTAAAAATAGTAAGAAAGATAACAAAAAGTTTATTAAGCACGAGCAAATACAAGTAAAAGAAAAGCCTATATTTGTAGGTGGAAGATCCGAATTGCAGTTTTTGACTGGAGTCTTAACTTGACCTACACCATCATGAATGATGTACTTAAGATCTCTGAATATTAGTCTCCATCAGTAATACTTATAAGATGCTACACAGATCTCTGCCACTCTTCTCTTTGAGGAATTCTTGTGGAAAATATTCCTTTTCTAATCTGTGCAGGCTGTTTTTACAACAAAGACAAGGATATTTTATATCAAACTAATAATACATTAAGTAGACTAAGAAGTTGACAATATTCTTTTCATCAAAATCTTTAGGGTGTGGGATTGAATTAGTATACAGGGGCCGACTCTGTAGAAAAGTGTTATAACTATTAGATGCTAGTAAGCCCTGGCTGGCTTAATTGTGTATTTTCCCACTTAAGCTGTCCCTTACATCTCTCCCAGTGTCACAAGTGTTTGTATCTTGATATCTTTCCTTCATAGGCATCAGGATCAAAATAGTTTCCCTCTCTATGAAGGAATCTATCTTCCTCCTATTGCTATGCTTTCACTGAGCTCTTGGATATACAAGCAGCCCTAGGACTATGGCCACCAATGTGATGTGTGTTTATCCAAAAAAAAAAAAAAAAATCGTCATGTAACTTGTTTCAAAGGTGTACATGAGTAGTTCCAGAGGAGGGAAAAAATGAACCTAAGAAAACAATGCAATAGAAATTTGGTAACAGTTACCATGAATAAAATTTTTGGGTATGTTATTAAGAAAATAAAACCTGTCTGAAGTCAGTAGGTATAAAGGAAATGTAATCAGTTCATTTTCAGCATCTGAAAAGAACTAGATGAGAGAAGAGGAATAGTTATTCACACATGTAATATTTGAAAAATGTCTTACAACCCTGAGTAAATTGACAAATATTACTCAGACAGGTATTGTTGAGGGAATGATAAGAGACACCTGGTGGAGCTCAGGTGATGGATGACCTTCCTACCAGGGAATACTTTAATCTTAAGCAGCCCAAAGGTAAGCTAAGCAGATTATCAGACCACAGGAGAGATTTTAAATACTAAAGGTCATCTAAAGCACAAAGTCTTGCCCCAACAGAAATCCTGCGTTAAGCTGGGAGAAAAAAAACAAAACTGCTCCCACTTCGACATTCTAAGGAGGTAATAATTGCCAAATCAGAAAGTTCAGTAAGATATTCTAGGACTACTAGCTCCTTCTGTGAGCATTCATCTACCAAAATCAGGGCCTGGAATTTTTCTCCTACTAGAAAAGGAATTCTGAGCACAAATCTTAGGAACTGGAAAGCATAGGACCCAGACAATCTATCCAACACTTATCAAGAATGAGATGGATTTTAGCCTGTATGAAATTAATTTATGTGATCTACTTGTTCTAACACCACGTTTCTAATATGCAAATTTAACTGTTCCTTGTTACTATGCATAAACAAAAACTAATAATACTTAATTGATGTAGTGCTTCATTCTTTTTGCTCTTCTCACAAGTCCCAATGGTGCTTTGCAAATAAAGCTTTAGTACAAAGCATAATTTTCCATTAGGATGAACAAAACAAAAGTGACTATTTACATCTGGGGAGTGTTGAGTTACAGAGTTCTACAAAGCAGTCCTGGAAAACAAAACTAAGGTCACAAATCCCTTTCTCAAAGGCAAATAAAGATCATTTCTTACTTTTGATCCAGGCAGAAAGCCAAACCCAGAATAAAAGAAGCCATATGTATGTATTTGAGAGAAAGTTGTCTACATAAGAAGGGATTTTCCCCCAAATAATAAAGTTAACTTTTCTGATGGATTTTGGAGGATGATGGAAATATAATAGACCACAAAACTTTAAAAATGTTTTCCAAATATTTAGAGGTAACTTTTTAAAAGGAAAAACAGCATGATAAAAAGGTCACTGCCTTCATCAAGGCTGATGAACACAAAGAAGGCGATTATGGTATTTAAGGGCTCACCAGCTTCCCCACACTCGAATGCAGTTTGTTCCCAGGTATTTTTATCCATGTTAAAAATAAAGATCTGACTAAACAGAAAAGAGACTGCAAAAGTGCCCACCCATATCCCCTTCCTGATCTTCGGTTGTGCTTAAAAACAAAAAGGAATGATTTAAGGTTTACTATTAGGAACCTTTTTCTATGCATTTTGGTGTGGTTCAAGAAGATATATCCATCAGCTTCCAGGCTAGGAAGAGTCTAATGATCTTCCAAACTAGTAGTTCACTTGTGGGAGCAATGTGCCCTCCCATGGAACATTTGATTTGTCCAGAAATATTTTTGATGGCCACAGTTGGAGTGGGGGAAGATGTTCATGGCACGTAAGGGTAGAGGGCAGGGATGTTGGAAAGCACTTGGCCCAAAATAGCAGAGGATTGAGACACTGCTCTAGGTCAACATGCTGGCCTTATCCCAGTCCCTTCCAGACCACACTATACTCATTGACTCTGACCTTGGGAACCCTCATTGTAAGCAGTCATTTAGCAACATATTCCCCTATTGCTTAGAGTCCTGCTCCCCTCTTATAGAAGACCTGGCTGCCAGAGCCTGACCTTCTATGACCATGAATACAATTTTTAAAGTTAGATTTCAGCTAGTTGGTATTACATGACTTTTCCCAGCATATACCTGGAACATTCTAAATTCAGCAAAATGATATTAGAAATTTGCTTTTACCTGTAGGTCAAGAAGTAGAATTGATAAATACAAACAAATTTCAAGACTATATTGGACATTTGAATTCCACATTATGGTATGCAATTATATCCAAAATGCTTATGTTGATATGTACTATATTGTTGATTAACTATAACAAAACCAAAAAACATTAAAAAGTCCCTTTATTTTAAAACACTTAAATAGATACTATTTGCAAATACCAACCCAATGTCTCTAATATTTGTCTGTGGGAAAATACTTCCAGGAATAATGCACTTTATCACCCACTTATAATAATGGAAATAGGTAATAACATGATTTTCATGGGTGTTTGAAACAATCATTCTTAGAAAAACAATAGGTTAAAATCTTTTGGTTTTCCAGTTATTCATTTGAAGTTTTATTGGTCTATGAAAATCCCCCAACTCTGGAATCACTATTCTCAGTCTAGCCAGAAATCAACAATTGACAAAGAAATAGGGTCACACTGCTCAGGCTATCTCAGTATGAACAATGCTCTGATTTCCAAGGAAGACCATGTCACATTTGGGCAGTGCTGTTAGAAAGTGCTGCATTATCTCAAGGTCAAGCATACTGTTTGTAAACTTAATTTGCAATTTCTCTGCCTTGGTTCTTGTTTCATCCTTCAGATTACAGCCACCAGGCCAAATTCTAGTTCTACAAGGTAACAACAAGCAGAGATGGTTACTATGTCTACCCAGTACTTTGCTGTCTCTAAACCAAGCATTTGTTCTTGCTACATATGATGTAACTCACACCTCCTCTCACCACTGGAGCCATTTTCCTCTAAACAACTCTCCTATAAAATCAAGCAACATAGGTTTTGCCTGAAGCAAAGTCAACTAGTACTTTCATTTTTCTGTCTTACACATTTCACATTTGCAACAGCTTCCGTACAAATTAGATTTGTTGGCAGGACTTAATTGTCTTGACACATGAAATTGTAGTTTAATCAAATTACAGTTTTTTAAGCAAATTCTTTTAAATTCAAACATCCCCTACTGTGTATATATATCCAATGGGTGAGGTTTGTTTGACTCTAGGTTAGGTTTCTTTATATTCCTTCCTTTTAAATTTTATCTTATTGTTAGCACATTGTTCTACCCTGCTGAAACTTAAAAACTATTTTCCTTACAAAACATTTCAGAGGAAAATTTTTTTAAAAACTTAAATAATCAAAACTCAAGGCTCTAAACCAGATTTCATAAATTTAACAGTATACTAAATTCTGGATTTTTTTTTAACCGTATGTAATAGTTGCAACAATTGGTGGCTCTGAAATCCCAACACCTTTCTTGTCTCCTATAGGATAGACATTAAGAGTCTATCCTATAGGTGCTATATACCATTCTCAACCCGGATATATCTACCTAATCTATAATCTACACAGATAGCAAGAAAATATGTAGTGCAAAAACTTTAATATGAGCTATTCTATAGTATTTTTTGACTCAAACTTGCTTATTATACTTATCCTGATTGAAATATAACACCAGGCTTAGTTTCTCCATCCCAAACAGTGCGAATGAGAGCATTCTTAAACGTATAATTTTACATCCATATATAACAATATCTCTGAAACAGATCTAGAGCTAGCATAACGTCCATCATCATACCTGAAATTATCAAATTGCTTTTCAAAGCAAATGCAGTAATTTGTATTCCCACCAACATGTCAGACTTTCTATCACTCTGCACCCTTGTCAGTAGTTTGCATTATAGATTGAAACATGTTCAAGTCCTTACTCAATACCTTGAATATCACCTTATTTGGAAATAAGATCATTACAGAAAAAAATCAAGTCATAGTGGAGACTAAGCATTGATCTCTAATCCACTGTCTGCTGCTTATCAAAAGGAGAAACTTGGATACAAAGACAATCACCACATGAAGATAATGGGGGCAACTGAAACAGCAAAGAAAGTGATTCTAGAAGGTGGAATAGACTCTACCTCACGTCTCCCAGAATCTCCCTGCCAATAATTTAATCTCATATTTCTGGCCTCTTGAACTGTAAAATAATAAACTTCTGATAACCAAATCATCATTTTGTGGTACTTTATTATGAGCTTTTAGCAAACTAATGCACTTGTACTGTCTGCCTTTTTAACTACTTGCCAATTGAATGAATACAAATCTGGATATCTTTAATATTTCCATGTACTGATGAGCATGTATATAGTATTAAATTCGCGCCTCTGGAAAACTAACTTTTTAATCTGCTTTGCCTACCTTTTCAAGCATTTCCAATTTTAAGATGGTGAATTTTTTGCAAAATTAATTTTAAATACCCAGTAGTAATTTCCTTTATATGACAGATTTTTCATGTCATGAGTAATTTCCTACACTGAAGTCAAATATTTTGTATAACTTCTAAAAAGTTAAATTTAGTCTTTAAACTACATAGCTTTGACTTTTGCATGTGAAACAAAGCAGAAATTTTTTCATTTGATAATTTTCATAAATCATAATTCTCAATTCCTTGTTCACTAATTTATAATTTATGTAAACAAAGACTTCTGTCATAATCTGTTTCCTCATGTGCATGGCCTGGTTTCTGGAACATCTATTTCTTTTAATTATTTACCTAAATTCTGTTCCAGTAATATATTGATTATTATAGCTAAGCAGCCAATTTTATAAATGTTAAGAACTTTTTGTTGTCATTTTCTATTAAGATGGGCCTTTTTCTATTTTTGCAGAGTCCTTGAAGCAAAGAACCTATTACAAAATGATAGCTATGGCTTCAAAAATACTAGCCCAATAATTACATCCAGAATAACATATACAGTTTAAAGAGTTGAGGACAGAAAATTTCTAAGGTCAAATTATTTAGACTCATATCATTTTCTTCCCCCTATCCCAACAGGGAAAAGAAATGCTTACCTTATGCCAAATGAGAAGCTTTAAGAAACTATTTCTTTTGGTATTCAAATCGCATTGCCATTAATATATAAAAAAGGACATTTATCACTGGATGTAAATAGTGTAGAGACGATGAGAAGCGACCAGCCAAACAGGCATTGCACGCATCAGGGAGCCATGACCAACTGCCTCCAGACAGATCATCTTTGAGGAAACTTTTGACTGTCTCTCAAGGGAAACAACCAACTTTGAGCACCCCCAGTGTCACTATAAATGTCTGTAATAGCAAGCAAATAAAACCGCTTTCTCTTCTCTTCCTCTCCTGCTTTTGTTCCACCAGCAAACGCAAAATAGAAGTCTATTTTGGAACAGGAAGACCGACATGGAAATGGCATAGAGGAGTCAAACAAGTAGTAAAGTTGATCATCTCACTTTTCTCTGTAATGAACTTTCCATAAGGGAAAAATATCTGACTTACAGAATTTTTGTTTTCCTCTGTAATATATATTCTTTTTAAGTACAAATGAAACTTACAAAAATAGAATGCAGAAACCTCATAAATTTCAAATATGATTGCCCTGTCCTCTAACCATTATGTAATAATTTAGAAATAATAAAATGACTGCAATAGAATCTTGTAATTTTGGAAGCAGATTGACATATTTCTCAACACTTGTGTTTAAAAGAAAATTATGACTCCTGGGAAGATATAATATTAGTATTTCTTCCAAAAAAAATAACCTGAATCTAAGCAGAGAGAAATAGACAAAATTAAATTGAGGAACATTCTACAAAATAATAGACCTATATATTTCAAAATACCAATGCCATGAATGACAAAGAAATTACTAAGGAAACATTCCAGACTGAAGGAGGTTACAAAAACATAAAAACTAATGTAATGGATCATTCTGGATGAGATCCTGAACTAAGTGAAAATGTTGTAAATTTAGCACTGGGACAAAAGCAAAACCACGAGTATATTAGCCACTTTGTATTAAATGATTAAATGTATTTATTCTTTAAAGAATAAAATATCAATACTGAATCAACAATGAATAGAATATGAAACATGAACAAAACCTAAATGATAATCAAATCCCCCCACATTGTCCATTATCAGAGCTAGCAATTTTTTCAGGTTAATTCTATTGACTCTTAAAATCAGGTAATAACATTCTGATGTAGTTGCCCAAGAGAATATTAAAGACTGTCCTACCTAATTTATAAGGAGGGATAATATTCTACCAATTCTTATCTATCCAGTTGCATCAATTACATTCCATTTGGTCTTCAAGCCTCGTTGTAATTAATCTGAACATTATCATTCCAAATGAAAACTGGTTAAAATTATTACTCAGGACCAGTGTAATTAAGTATTCTAAATAGAAAAGCATATTCAGTTATACATCTGGAGACAAAAGAAAAAAACCTCAAAATTTAGCTTAATCCAACAGTATGCATGTATGTACCTGTGTACATGTAAATATATGGAAAAGCTATAAAGACAATATATTTATATAAAGGGTATATTCATATTTTGTATGCATTAGTCACCTAGGATTATTCAAGAATAATTCTGGGTCAAAAATCTAATCTACCAATAAATGAGTTATCAATGCAACTTTAAAAGTCACCTAAACCTTTCCTCCATAAGGATAATGAGATAACTTGCCCAAATTGGCTAATTTCCTGGGTTCTGTAAAAAGTGATTTGACAAAGTCTTACAGGAATCTGGGGGGCATTTGTTCAAGAAAAAGGGATGAATTTCAGTAATAAAATGGGTCTTTGATGTATTTAAAGTTGGATTTTTTTTTCTATACCCCTCCTGCTAGCTCTGTAATAGCTTTGAAAATCAATCATGGCACAATCACAGTAAACCAGCAATCTGTGGCACTGGACAAGGCAGACCAGGGTTAGTTTCTCCTTAGCCCCAAATAACTTATTTGACATGCCTGCCAATTTCCTTGAAGCCTTCACTCACATTGTTTGTCTGAGATGACTCAAGTTTTCCCAGAGCAAATAGCCTTTTCCCTGAAGTACTTGTCAAAAATATTCTACAGCAACTATTTAATATTTCATTTGCCTGACATGACAATGGATGGTGGGGCAAGCAAGTTGACCAAAAAAAAAAAAGGGGGGGGGGGAAGATCCAAAGAATTATATAACCATAGGGGTTTTGGAAATTTCCAGCACCATCCACGGAATTTAAAAGGCTCTACTTGTGAGAGTTATGTTCATGCCCAGGGTCAAACACATCCTTAGAAACAACCTGAGAAAAATCCTAAGCTCTCATCTCTATTTGAATTAGAGGCTTGATACAAAGTAAAAGCGAAGACAGTGTTGTACTCTATTTGGATTTCTATGGAAAGCTTCCACCAGCATATGTACGCAACTGAAGGGTGTGCTACCCCCCCCCCATTGTCTCCTGTTTAAGATTGCAGATTTCAAGGACAGATGCTAAAATGTGAGAATGACCTTAGTTGGAATTTCCCTTCAGGGAAATGCAGGAGGGAGAAAGGTGAACAGGGAGAAAGGTGAACAGGTTTCCTGGAAGGCAGGAAATCAGGGTATATAAAGGGTGTGCAAACAAAGATTGGGATGGCAATATGGAGATCAGATAGAGAGATTCGATGGAGAGATGAAAAACGGCCATCTTGGAAAGATGTGAGCCATGTGAACTTGGCCAGGACCTGGGGGCCTGCAGTCTTTGGCTGACCCAGACTGGCAGCATGTGTGCTAAATGCAGTTAAGAAGTTTGCAGATTTGAACTCCGTGTTGGAGTTTGCTGAGTTTGACTGATGTCTGGAAGATGCCGTGCAAAAGTTAGGCCTGAAAAGAAAGTGACCTTGGCTGGGTCTGGTACCATGAAGTTCCTGCTACCTGAAGATGACAAGGAGGAGCACGCCAAAGAAAGATGTCTTCAAACAGGTGGAGAGGAACTCTGATTTTGGTGAGAGGATCAGGACTGAGAGACTGAGGATTTTTTGGGCAATCTGGGAAAGGACTTTGGACAATGCTGAGAAAGGTTTTGGACAATGTTGAAGTATTCTGAGTCTTACTTACATGTTTCTTTTGTAATTAGGAAATCACTTTGTTAGAAATAAATTAGTCTGCACTGATAGTCTTGCATTGCTTTGGTATTTTGGTTGAGAAGGTTGGGGATGGTGGAAAGAACCTGAAGCCAGGCTCCAAAGATGAACCCAGTTCCTTTCATTGAAAAAGGAATGTGGGCATGGCTGTCATCTGCATCTGAAAGACAAAGACCAGCCTGAGGCCAGATAAGGCCATGGCCCTTTTTACAGTAAAGCATTACCTGGGCAGACTTGGGGTTATGTAATGCAGGGTCCTGAGGTAGGGACTCTGAAGGTAGGCCCAGAGGGGAAAGGGAGGTACAGACACCAAGGGGGTAATTGTGAATGGTGAGCAAGGAGAAGGATAAAAGAGGGAAGGTGTAGTGTGGCGGATATACAATTTTGGAGAGGAGCGTGAAGAGTGGAGTGAGATCAAGAGTTGGAGATTGGCATCAGGCATGGAGGTTTTGGGCCTCAGGGGAAGGACCCAGGAGCTGAGTCCTCTGGAGCTTTCTCACCTCCCCAGCATTCGGTTCCTGAGGATCAATAACTGTGTGAAGGAGGAGGAGAGGTGACCCTGGTGAAGTGCGGAGCCAAGGTGACACTCGGATACGCCTGGCTTGGGGAGACCCACCTGAGCCCCACCTGTGTTGGTTAGATTCATCTGGTGCCAACTGGAGTGACAGGATTGGAAGTCAAGGTCACAACCTGCCATTTTCAACCAGAAGTGCCCTAAGACTGAGGTAAACCCCACAAAGCTCCTGAGGAGCAGAAGTGGGGTTCTATTCCATTTGGAACACTTGTGAGGGTGTGGATTCTTTCAGTTTGTTTTTCCCATATCTGGAAATAAACCTCTTGTCTATCCTGGTTGTTAAGGTTTGATATCTGAGCAGCTGCTGCGTGCAGGGGGAAGAACACATAGGAAAAAGGAATTTAAATGGGGGTGTCCCTATCCCCCATAACAAACCCACAAGCATTTAAACTGTGTTTCTAAGTTTTTCTTTTTAGGTCTGAAAGAGAAAGAAACCAGAGAGAAGCTGGTAGCTGATGCTTGTATATCAATAGTAGGCAGGTACGGTGAAAATGTTAATGAACCCTTTGTGGCCTGCCTTGTAGAGAGAAGCAGACAGAGGTGCTCAAAGTTAAGGTAAAGATTAAAGGTGAATGTAACTGCATGTAGCCGGCTTCATAGTGAGAAGCAGACCTGTATGTGTTTCAAGTTAAGTTAAAAAGTCCCTTCGTGGTTGCCCGGTTTCACAACTACTCCATGAGGACTTAGCTACACTCTGATAGATATTTCAGAAAACCCACTGTCCAATAATTAATTGACCACTGAACTAATAGACATCAGTATTACAAAGACACCAGTATTACAAAGAACACAAACCTTACAGAATTAGTTTAGGATTTCAAAACAAACAACAATAATGACAACACAGATAAGGCCAACAAAATCAGGTATAAGGATTTAAATTTTCAAAGTTGTCACATTATATTACTCAAATGCCTACTTTTCAACAAAAGTATAAGAAATGCACATGGACAGCAAATTTTGACCCATACATAGAAAACAAGTGTTGACAAGGTTGTGGAGAAAAGGGGATATTTGTATACATCTTTGTTCCATATTGGAAACAATATTAAAATAGACCTAAAGACCCAGGTACATATTTATGGGTATGTTCCAAAAGGAAATGAAAGCAGATCATCAAAGAGATATGTGCACTTCCATAGTGTTGTAGTCTATTCATAATAGCTAGGTGACAGAACTATCTAAGAACCTATCATGAAAGAATGGATAAGGAAAGGTGTGTGTGCGTGCATATGTGTGTGTAGAAAACCTCAAATTTAAATGTGTTAAGACAGAATTGAAGACAAGAAGTCACCAAGCCATGATGGTGGTAGACAGTAACAGAGACCGGTTGGGTGTCAGATATATAGTTACAGTTGACATACCAAAAGGAATCATCCTGTAAAACTTGCATAACTATTGAGAACACAGTGTTTGCATAGAATAGCCTGCAATGTTCCTATTAGGAGACTTACTGGGATACTAGAGGGCTAGCAGCACGTTTTTGTATATTACAGATTTACCTGCAACCTAATAGACCATCAACTGAAGACAAACTAGAAGAGTAGAAGCAACCATCCTAGAGCCTTAAAATCCCCAAAACCTCAGTCATGGAACTATTTGTGAGATGGTCTCCTCGGAGCTGTCTCTTCTTTTATTCTCAAACTATAGTGCTCCCCTGGTTGCTCAATTTTTCAAGTTCTCAATACATTTTTTGAGTGAGATACTCAAGAACCCACCTGCCCTATCTAGTAACAGTACAATGGATTATTATTCATTCATGAGTAAGAACATCATGTCATTTGCAAAAACATGGATGGATGTTGAGGTTATTATGGCAAGTAAAATACATAAAAGTAAAATACTGTATTACTTTAACATATAATCTTTTAAAAAAAACAATAGAATAAAATAGTGGTTACCTGGGACTAAGCAGAAGAATTGGTTATCTATTTGATGAGTAGTACCTCCAATGAGTAGTAAATGAGCTCTGGAGACAGAATGCATAGTACAATGTCTAGACAACAATATTGTATAATTAACCTTGCTGAGACCACATCTTAATTATTCCAATGACAAAAAGAAGTGATAATTTAGTAACCTAACACAGGTGCTAGTTATTGCTACAATGTCAATCATATATATCTCAAATCAATATATTACCCACTATAAATTTATAAAATATATGTTAAATATATTTCAATATTAGCAAAGACAAAAACAAGCACCACTATTAGTCATTTTTGCTAACAAATTTATGTTAGATGAAATGGACAAATTCTTAGATACAACCTACCAAAACTATCGCAGAGAAATAGAATATTTAAGTAGACTTATTAAGAACATAATTAGCATAATGTTAATTCCTACAAAATAAATACTAGATGGTTTCACTCATAAATACTACCAGAAATTTTAGGATAAATTAATACCAATCCTCATAAACTCTTCAAAAACAAAAAAAGGAAGGAACTTGTCCTATTATGCCAATATTAAAGTGGTCCCCAAATTAGATATTACAAGAAAATAAAACTATTGATCAATATTTATGAATATGGACACAAAAGTTCTCAAGAAATATTAGCAACCCAATTCCACCAACATATAAAACATCACAAACCATGATCAAGTTGGATTAATTTCAGAAATACAGGTTCCTTCAACATATACAAATCAATGCAATGCACTATATTAATAGCTGAAAGGATTAAAACATAAGATAGTCTTAACATGCAAAAAAGTCATTTGTCAAAAACCAATGCCTTTTGCTATTAAGGCATAAGTTGTGAAAATGGAACTACCATTTGACCCAGCAATTGCTCTTGGGAATCTACCCAAAGGGACACACATTCTCGGATGTTTACTGCAGCACTATTTATAATTGCAAGGACATGGCAACAACCCAAATACCCCAAAACAGATGACTGGATGAAAAAGATGTGGTATATATACACACAATGGAATATTACTCATCACTTAAAAATAACAAATTTGATAATTTTATAACATGGATGTACTTAGAAGAATTCGTATTAGCAAAAAGAAGACAGAAATCAAATGGTTTCACTAATATATGGGATATTGGAAAAAGTAAACAAAAAACCAGGAGGAAAAGTCAAAGCAAACTACCAACCAAACTGAAGTACACAACTCAGGTGGGGGTGGGGGAGGGAAGAACCCTGGATGTTACAAAGATGTGAAATTTATATATAATTTTTTTAATTTGTAAATTAGGAAAAAGGAAACTTTTTGAAGCAAAGAGAATATATTTAAAAGTCCAGTTAAATAATGATTAATGACAGTTTCCCTCCTAAGACTTTTTTCCTAAATTGTGGAACAAGACAAGGATTTCTGATTTTGCTCCTTCTCCTCAACATTTACAGAAGGGTGTAGCCAGAGCAAGTAAACAAGAAATGAAAAGGCATCTAGATTGGCAAGAACTCTTACAATTTAACAAGAGAAAAACAAGTAACTGGACTAACCTGTGTAAAAGAATTTAGCTATTTATCAAAGAGCATATATAAATCACTAGTAATATTAAGAAAAAGCAAATCAAAATTACAATGAGATACCACTTCCCACCTACTAGACTGGTTATAATAACAACCAGGGGGAAAAAACAGGAAAAGAAAGGCAGGTAATGATGTGGAAAGTTCAATGTATAACTGACGGAAATGAAAAAAGATGTATCTGCTTTTGAAAAGTTTGGCTATCTTTCAAAAACTTCAATGTAGAGTTATGTTACAACTGAAATTCTACTCTTAGAGTAGAATTTAATACCTAAGAGAAATGAAGTCATATATCCTGACAAAAACTTGCATTCAAATGCCCATAATATTATCAAAGTCCTATAGTAGAAACAACCAATTTTCAACTCATGAATAAACAAAACACAATATACAATACATTATTACTCAGTAACAAAAAGAATAGAGTACTGATATAGGCTACATCATGACTGAACAATGGGGAAAGTATACTAAGTGAAGGAAACCAGACACAAAAGGTTACATATTGGATGATTCTATTTACAAGGAATGTCCAGAACTGGCAGATCCATGGAGACAGAAAGCAGCATGTTGGTTGACAGGTGTTGGAGGCAAGGGACAATGAGGCATGGCTACTATGGAGTACAGGTTCTGTAGGGAGTGAAAACTATTTAAGGACTATCTAGAGGTAATGGTGTCAAGGATTTATGTATAGACTAAAAATAGCTGAACTATCTACATGAAGTGCTGAATTGTATATTTCATAATTTACATAAAATTTGACAGTGTAATTCACCACAAAAGAGGGAAGAAATGATTGCCTCAACAGAGACATAAAATTTCTGATAAATTTCCAGATTCATGTGTTACAACAGTTGATCAAACTAGAAATGAAACCTCAAGTTCTTAAAGTATAGTCATACACACACAAATCCCAAGCATGATGAACAGTATACCTAATGGAAGACTAAGAGGTTCTCCATTTTAAAGATCAACAGTATCATTTGATATTGTACAGGAACTTCTGATTAATATAGAACAACAAAACAATCTTAGCAATAAGAAATACACAAGACTTGTGAGAAGTAAAAATGCTGTTGCGTGAAGGTATAGTCATCTACCTACAAAAACTAAATTAGTAAGAATAAGATCAGTAAAGCTGCCACAGACAACAAATACTTATAAATAATAATTATCATGGTATAAGTATCAGCAAAAATAATTGTGTCAGCACAATCAACTAGAAAACACAAAAAAGTGTATTTTCAACAACAAAAATGTAAAGTATCTAGGAATTAACTTTATGAAGAATAAAACTCCATTTCAGAAAACGCTAAGCATAAAATGTTAATAATATCAGAATTAACAGTATTATCTGTTTTGGATGGAAACTCAAACATTGTAAAAGTATTACTTCTCCCCAATTTAATTCATAAATCCAACTGAATTTAAAAATGCTATTTGTAATTTTTTTCCACTCCCCTTTTGCAGTTTTTAAAGAAAACACCAGATATTCTAAAATTGTACAAGGACAAAATGAATTGTACAAATAATGGAGCCAATTTATACCAAAAATAGAGAAAAATCTTCCAGTTATGACAATAACCAATAAATAGACAAATTAAGAGGTGGACTAGAAGCAAGAACTTGAGGACAGACCCTACACATATAGATTATAAAAATGGCACCATACATTAATAGATTACAGGGGACAAAACAGACTCTATGATGGTTTGGGGAAAGTTAGTTTCTCTATATAGAGAAATTTAAATTAACTTATTCATAATATAATTTGCAAAAATAATCATTTACAAAACACCTACATGGAAAAGTTAAATTATCAAACTAATTGTAGTGGTATGAGAAAATATCTTTGTGACATAGAACAATAAATAAACCTTGAAATATAATCTTAAAGGTACAAATTTCAGACAAAAATTACATTGTTTAACTTGATTATAGCAAAATGATTATTGCTTGATAAACACAATGGCAAAATTACCAGACAGAATTTAGATTGGGAGATTTACAATGTTAGAATTTGATGAGGAACTCTCTTCCAGTTAAGAGAGAGCAAGCTTTCCTTATAAAGGAACAACAGTAATTATATCAGACTTTGTGGGTCATATAATCTCTGTTGGAACTATTCTATCTGCCCTTTCAGCAAAAAACCAGTAACAATATACACTACATAAATGGATGTGTGGTTATGCTCAATACAACTTTATTTATAGACAATAAAATCTGATTTTATATAATCCGCATATGTCACAAAATATTCTTTTCTATTTCTTCCCAATCACTTAAAAATGTAAATACTAATCTTCATCTGTTCACTGCATGAACACAAGCAGCAAGTTAGACTTGGCTTAGAAACCAAACTCTGCTGACCCTGAACTAAACTGTAAAAGAAACTCTGCAAAGGAACAGGCAAAGGGAAAACAGCAATACCAAACAGGCAAAGGCGAAAAACAGACAAGACACAGAAAATGTAATTTAAACGGCCATTAACTTTGAAGACAAGCTTAAGTTAACTACTAAACAGAAATGCAAACTGAAATGAAACATTTTATGCCCTTCAGACTGTCAAAATTTAGAAGCTGAATAATGCAAATTACTGGTAGGGTTTGTGACCATGGAAACTTCATGCCATGCTGGGGGATATGCAGACTTTGTAACTATTGTGAGAAATCTGACACCAACTAGTTAAATTAAGAATACTGATATTCTTCCATCTGGAAATCTTTCAGTTGCTTTTATATCCCAATGAAGTCCACTAGAGAAATGTATGGGGCAGATTTGTTGCAGGGAACTGAATGTGATCTGGGTGATCATATTGAAAAAAAACATGAATAAATACGGTGAATATACCCATGTATACATTCAGCAGAATTTGAAGCAACATACACAGAAAAATCAATATACGCATAGCACTTAGTAGAAAGTGAGAAGCAGGTGAAGATAGACTATATCTTATTAAGAACATTTTAAAATAACAAATCTGCATAAAGCAATATATGTCTCACAAGCATATATACAAGTAGAAGGACATCTGTCAAACCAATTAGAAAGACTGCGTAGTTCAGTGTGGAAATAGGTGAAAGGAATAGAGGATATGGAGATTAAAAGGAATGCATACATCAGAAGAATAAACACATCAGAGGACAAGGGGGCTTGCAGGACCATCAGGAATTTTTCAGTGTGAATTGACTGAGGTATACGATTCACTCATTCTCTTGCCACTGCTGTTCCACACACATACAGATGGCATGAAAGGAGGGATGGAGGAAAATAAAAAGCACAAATTACAGATGATTTTATAATGGCAGATTTCAACAGAACTTCAGTCATGACAAATCAAGTACAAAAAAAAATAGAGAGGCTTTATATAATAAACTAAATGAAAAGCTATACCTGACTGCTATCCTATAAATGAAAGAAACATCTATCATTTTATAAAGGTGATAGGGTGCGCTACCCCCCCCCATTGTCTCCTGTTTTAAGATTGTAGATTTCAAGGACAGATGCTAAAATGTGAGAATGACTTTAGTTGGAATTTCCCTTCAGGGAGAGGCGGGGGGAGAAAGAAGTGAAATGGTCAGGGTGAAACAGGTTTCCTGGGAGGCAGAAAATCAGGGTATATAAAGGGTGTGCAAACAAAGAGGAGGATATTGGAATTCTCATTCAGAGGCAATATGGAGATTGGATAGAGAGAGAGGTTCAGTGGAGGAGAGATGGGAATCAGCCATCTTGTAAAGATGTGAGCCATGTAGACATGGCCAGGCCTGGGGGTCTATAGCCTTTGGCTGACCCTGGCTGGCAGCCTGTGTGCTGAATGCAGTTAAGGAGTTTGCAAATTTAAACTCTGTGTTGGAGTTTGTTTTGTTTTGTTTGTTTGTTTTTGAGACTAGGTCTTGCTATTTTTGCCTGTGGAACCGCAGGCTCTCATTGCCGGTGGTACCACAGACTCAAGAAATCCCCAGCCTCAGCTTCCCAGGTAGCTGGGATGACAGGCGCGCACCACCACGCCCCGCTATTTTTTTTGGAACTAGGTCTCACTACCGGCCCCAGGTGGGACTCGAACTGCGATCCCTAGCCCCGGCCGCTTCATAGGCTGAAGCTTACAAGCACGAGCCACCGTGCCCGGCCTTTGGAGTTTGTTTTGCTGAGTTTAACTTGTGTCTGCGAGAGGCTGTGCAAAAGACAGGCCTGAGAAGAAAGTGAACTTGGCTGGGTCCAGTACCATGAAGTTCCTGCTACCTGAAGATGACAAGAAGGCAGCGTAAAAGACAAGGAGGAGCACGCCAAAGGAGCGTCCCAAAAAAAAGATGTCTTCAAACACGTGGAGAGGAACTCTGACTGGTGGACATTGGTGAGATGATCAGGACTGAGAGACTGAGGATTTTTGGGCAATCTGGAAAAGGAATTTAGACAATGTTGGGAAAGTTTTTGGACAATGTTAACGTAATCTAAGTCTTATATGTTTCTTGTGGAGTTATTAGGATAATTAAAAATCACTTTGTTAGAAATAAATTAGTCTGCACTGATAGTTTTGCAGTGGCTTGGTAATTTGGTTAAAAAGGCTGGGGATGGTGAAAAAACCCACAAAAGTGTAGAGTTTAAACTGTCTTTAAGTTTTTTTTTTCTTCTGCAGTTTTTAGAGCTGAAAGCAGAGAGCACCGGGCTGGCTTTTGCATAGCAATGTTAAAGGTGATCACTGTAAAAGCTAATAAACAATTTGCAGCCTGCTTGTTAAAAAAAAAAGCAGGCAGATAGGTGTGGCTAATTCAAGGTAAAAGTAAATATTATTAAACTGTTTGTAGCCTGCTTCAAAGAGAGAAGCAGGCATAGGTGTGTCTACTTAAGTTAAAGACAATTGCCAATATAACTGCTAGTAGCCTGATCCAAAGAGAGAAGCAGGCCTGTATGTGTTAAAGTTTAAAGTCAAGGCAAAAAGTCCCTTTGAGTCGCCCTGTTTCAAAGGGACATTTACTAAAATTGCCCACCTCCTCAACTTAAAGTTTAAAAATTTATAATTCTCTGTAATATAAAGAAACACTTAAAATTATATATATGAACTTTCATTATCTAGATAGATAATTTTAAAAAGTTAAACAACTTCCTACCCATTAAAGCAAAGAACATATAAAACCACAGTGGTCAACAATTTATAAAGTAACAAAAATGTTATTTCCTTTCAAAAGACAGAGTATATAAAAAGCAAGAATATATGAAATGTACCTGTGTCCCAAATTTCATTAACTGTTTTCAAAGAAGTGGAACAAATGCGCTTTATCTATGTAGTTATAAAAATGAATAATAAAAGACAAAAAATTCAGTATAAGAATAAATTGTAGACATTATTAAGCAATAAGACAGCAAGTATATGCATACAATTTTAGATATGAAAACACTTAGAAATGAAAATTTGTATTCATAAGATAAAACAAATGAAATTAGGAATGGTAATTGAAAAATTTGCTCATATGAATGCTCAAAATTGACCTAAACAAAAACAAAATTGACCTGACCAAAAAACTAAAAATATTCATGTATTAAAAAAAACTTTATAAGGTTTTGCTATGAGATATTTTTATCTGTGAATTCTTTCAAATCTTTGAGGACACTTTTCGCAATATTTTATTTAGTTCACTTGTGAATCTTATGAAATAATTAATTTGATTTTAATATGTAATGCAAAAAAGGTTCAAAAATTATGAAATCTAAATACAACATCTAGACTACAAACCATATAAAAAAATCTATATAGTCATCTAATGACAATGAAAAAGTAATTGTAAAAATACCAGATTCCTGTTTAATGCAGCAGTTAAAGAGAAATTTCCATTCAAATGGTAATCAGTAAAAATGCTCATTTAAATAAAAACTTCAAGTGTTAACCAATTACAGTTAAACCAAATCAGATAGCAGATATAATAGAGAAGAACTGCTTATTTCAACAATTTTCTTATTAAATTCATGGGAATCAACTGAAACCTCACAAGGACCTAAAAATTTACTTCAGGAAAGAATCTGAATAGAAATATTCCCAAGTAAATGATTATTCCACTAACTTTACAGAGAAAATCATTCTGTAACTGGAAAGCCTTAATAAAATATATTAAATGAAAATGATTTTATAAAATTTTGCTGAAGAATGAAAATTCATATTAAATGAGGACTATGTAGTGTGAAAATAAAATTTTTCTCTTTATTATTAGTTTAAAGATAAAAATATACTTAAATTTATCTGTAGCAATAAAGTACCTGATGAATAGGTGTCTTCCTGAATGAAAAGGAATGTACCCTGTGATAGGGTATGTGCCCCCCCCCCCTTGTCTGTTTAAGATTGCAGATTTCAAGGACAGGTAATGTTAAAATGGGAGAATGACCTTAGCTGGAATTTCACTTCAGGGGGATGCAGGGGGAAGAAAGAAGTGAAATAGTCAAGGTGAAACAGATTTCCTGGAAGGCGGGAAATCAGGGTATATAAAGGGTGTGCAAACAAAGAGAAGGATTCGATTCGATTGGATTGGGATTCCGGTATGGAGAGGGGATAGAGACAGAGAAGAGATGGGAATCGGCCATCTTGTGGAGATGTGAGCCATGTGAGCTTGGCCATGTGGCCACCGAGGGCCTGCAACCCTTGGCTGGCCCCCGCTGGCAGCATGTGTGCTGAATGCAGTTACGGAGTTTGCAGATTTGAACTCCTTGTTGGAGTTTGTTTTGCTGAGTTTGACTTGTGTCTGAAAGAGGCCGTGCAAAAGTTAGGCCTGAGAAGAAAGTGAACTTTGCTAGTTCGGCACCATGGAGTTCCTTCTACCTGAAGGTGACAAGGAGAAGACAAACGTGGAAGACAAGGAGGAGCAAGTCAAGGGAGCAGCCAAAGGAACATGTCTTCAAGCGTCTGGAGATGGTCTCTGATAGGACATTGGTGAGACGATTAGGACTGAGAGACTGAGGATATTTGGGGCAATCTGGGAAAGGACTTTGGCCAATACTGAGAAAGGTTTTGGACAATGTTAAAGTATTCTGAGTCTTACATGTTTCTTTTGTAGTTATTAGGATAATTAGAAATCACTTTGTTAGAAATAAATTAGTCTGCACTGATAGTCTTGCATTGGTTTGGTATTTTGGTTGAGAAGGCTGGGGATGGTGGTAAGAACCCATGAGTGGAAAGTTTAAACTGTGTTTTAAAGTTTTTCTTTTCTGCACTTTTTGGAGCTGAAAGCAGAGAGCAGTTGGCTAGCTTTTTGCATATCAATGGTAAAGGTGAAAAGCCCTTCTTGGTTACTCTGTTTCACCTGGACAATATTCAAATTTATTATGGAGTTACAACAATTAAACAAACAACCTCAAAGTCAAACAACAGAATATATACCTGACACACATAGGTTTTAACTTTAAGTTAAAAGAATGGCTGTACAATGCAAAGGGAAGGGGTTACTTTATCAGAATAGTTAGAACAAATTAACTTGTATAAAATTGGATCACACTATATATTCCCCCAAATTAAATTTAGTATTAATGGATACTTTAAAAATGAAATAGAATAAAATATGGGAGAATACTTCTGTGGTGATTTTGCTTCCTTAGTAGTACCAGGATAAGTGGAATAAAGAAGAAATTTCCTCCTAGGGCTGTTGGGAAATGTTTAGGAACTGAGAGCTAAGGTTAGAAAGGGACAATTTTCTACCCACCATTCACCTTTCCATAAACAAACTTCTTTCCATAAATGTAGACTTCTTTCCACCTGCCCCAGCAGAGCACTGACCTATGTATGTTAGTGCTCATGTGGTTATCTCACATCACTTTCATTATTTATGTAACAAACTTTCCCATAGTACTTGGTTTCTGGATGTCTGCTATGATAATGGAGAAAAAAATTTTCTGACCCTTTGAGACTGAACTGAGGGTCTTTACATAGGACATCAGGGTAGACATAGTCCTATTTTTAATGAGAAATTAAATATTTATGAAATTTTCAACCATTTGTGTTTGAGCAACAGGACCTACATTAAGAGGTAAATGCTGACTAGGTGGGTGAGAAGCCCAGTCCATAATAAATGCATAACAATGAAAAAAGGTACAAAACTGGGCAAGTTTCGGAGCACTGCAGGGAATGAAAAACCAAATGAGTGAGTCTGTTGGTTTGCTAGAGTTACTGCAAGAAGTATAAAATACTGTGTGACTTAACAAAAATGTGTTGTCTCACTATTCTGGAGAGGAAAAATTTAAGATAAAGGTATCAGCAACACCAAACTCCCTCTGAAGAAGTCAAGGTAAAAATCTACTCCAGGCCAATCTTCTAGCTTCTGCTCCAGTTCCTTGGTGTATGACAGGAAGTCAGTCTTCAGATGTCTTCTCCCTGTGTGCCTGTTTCCCAGTTCCCCCTATTTATAAGGACACTGTAGTAATACTGGGTTAGGAGCCAGTGGAATGACCTCAATCTTAACTCTTACCTCTGTAAAGACCCTGTCTCCAAAGGAGATCACATTCTGGGCACTGAAACTTTTTTTTTTTTTTAAAGAGGGGAGGTAGGAAGTCACAATTCAGTTCACTGTCAACAGTAAAGAACAGAGCAGGGAATGATTTATTTTATGAGTTAATGGAGGAAGATATTGGTTAACAATACATGTAGCAACATAAGTTAAGATTTTTAGTTCTAGGAACAAATGAAAATGGGAAGAGGAAAAAAATCTGTTGAGGTCAAAATGCTAAATCTGGTGCAAGGAATACAAAATAATTTAAACTTTTACAATTTACCTATGCTATTTTATTTATTTTGGAAATTAGAAATTTGTAATTCAAGTCATGGAAAAACTACACCAAACACAGGTTTGTGGTGCAATGAATACTGGAGCCACCAAGGAAAGTTGAACCAACAGCCAGCAAAAATGACCATAACAAAGAAATCTGCTGGAGGACACACAATCCCAGGAATTCTGCATGCCCTAACAATGAACAGCAGATGGTACTAAGTCCAAAGAACATCAGCAAATAAAATAACCAATGGTTTCAATCAGTTGAAAAACTGGAATGTTAACTCCAAATCCTATGTAAACCAGTTTCCAAAAAGAATTTTTTTTTCTTTTTAAGTGAAAACATATTTGCATTTTGATGGCACATTTCTTCCAAGGCTTTCAAAGTATTTCCATGGGTAAGTTTTTTCTGTTTTATGACTCATCCAGGCAGATCACTTTCAAATTGTGTTGGTATTGTGCTGTTGTTTTCACTATAAATGTATGCCTATTTCAGGTACATTACAGTATGTAGGGTTAGGGTGTGATAATAGCCATATAGAAAGCCTCTAGGCATGTAAATATAAGATATGAAAGTGCTGCAAACTACATAAAAATGAGCACACTTGGAAATAGGTTGCAGGCATATATATAAAAATGGGTTAAATAAGAAATTACAGATGTATATACATATCTCCATGAAATTTTAAAAAAAGCATCATGCCAAGCTAAAGCATTTCATAATGTATATAGAGGATTGCAAAACATCTATGATTAGTAATTGATCATGCAAAAATGAATTCATAAAAAACTACTTCCCACAATAAAATCAACTTTAACATGGCTTATGTTCTAAAATATGTACAGAAAGTTAAACTGCATGTTGTCAAAATAGCCCTTCAATCAACAAGTCGTGTGCTTTCATGTGTCCTGTCTTTAACAAGATATCAAATTGCTGCTTCTTGAATTTTTTTTCTGGTGGGCACCATTAATAATTACCTGGTATATAAGATCTAGACTATAATAGATAGATGATAGTTTTTTTTTTTTTAAATATTGTAGGTCAACTTGGAAAAGTGAAATGTGAAATAAGACACCTCCATTTTCATGATTTAAGAGTCAAATCAACAAAACATCTCCAGGTTCTGACTTAACATTTCTTTCTCAAATGCATGCCCTCTTATTTTTTAATCAACTCGAGCTCTTAGTTCTTCAAATTCTTTATTTTGCTTTCTCTAGGATACCACAGGTCCATGAGGCAAGTGCAAGGCAAATCCTTTGAAGCACAAAGGGAAGAATGCTGTATTGAAAAATCTCAGGTTTCAGTTTTAACCAAACTCTGCCACTTAACTAATTACAATGTCATCGGTTACTAGTGAGATTTATTGCTTAGTGCATACAATTTGGGAAGAATGCTAGATAGACTTTAGGTACAGACAGACAGACAAGACACACAAGGTTATATGTGTGTGTGTGCGTGTGTGTAAAAATGCCATCTATTTTACAGATAAGTAAATTAAGAGAAATAAAGCCCAGAATTAAATGACATGGCATTGATTATTGATTATTCTAATGAAAGTTTCCATAATTTTAGGGTTAGAGTACTTAATCACTCTACATACAGACTAAAAAAATTACAAAATTTAAAACCATAACTGTAATGATGTCTCTACTATTGCACCAGACTTATACACCTAAGAAAGACAAATCTGAGCCCTTGTATTTTCTGCTTCCTCCTGTGTCTTTGCAAAGATTCTTTACCTACAGTACCACATTTTGCAAATTCCTACAGCTACCTCAATGGAATGTTGGGTCATAGAAAATATGTATGGAAATGCTAAAATAGACTGTATGGTGAATGGAGGTAAGCTCAACTTAAATAAATCAACTAGAACAAATTGAACAAGTTGCTACACATCTCTCATAAAGATTTGGGGATAATTTTTATCACTCACCTTAGCATCTTTTCTAAAGGGTATAAAGTTTTATATGTGTGAAATATGCTCTTACTTTAGTAAAATAAAATATAAAGTGATATATAAAATATAAATCAGAACTTTAAGCAATGTTCTCCGTGATATCAACCAAAGATAAAAACTAAATAAGTGCATGTGAAAAATCAACTGGGAAAGAAAAAAGTTCTGAATTAAGTAAAAAGGAATAAGTTTAAATGTGCCATTTCCTTTTCATTCCAACCAGCTTACTTTTTCTCATAATAATCTTTTAGGATATATACAGAAATCTCTGAGGGTGCAGATGCTTTCTGAATTTAGCAATTTCAGCCTGGCTCTGGTAAATACATAGCAAAGAAGCATGAAATTAATGAGAAATATTGAGATTCCAGATGACTCTAAATTAGTAACAATTGATGCTTCATTTGTTAGCAGTCTTCAAGACTGTTCTTAGTCCAGATATAACAAATTCCAAACATTAAAAATAATCACTAATACATATGAATGGATTTTCTTTTCTGATGCAAAAGGACTATGCATGTGCTTCTGAAAAAAATCCTACATTAGAAATATGACAGGAACACTAAAGCCTTCATAATCCCCCTTCAGATAAACTCCATTTAACCTTAAAATTCTGTTTATAGTCAAAAACAAACTGGTCAAGTAACATTTGTTTTTAAATAATTCTCAACTCTCAAATCTTAAAAAAAAAAAGTCCACTTTGGAAAAAAAAAATTGTTTAGCTTATCAGTTAAATTGAAGTCATAGATTCTTTATCCTGTCAACAAATATGAATTCTTCAACAATTATCCTTTCAAAATATAATGACTAAACATTAAAATTGTAAATTACATATACGTTACAGTTTTAGGTATTGCAATGTGTCAAATAAGTACAAAATGCTTTCCTCACAGAATCACATTCTAGATAGGGTCTGGGAGTATATAAATAATATTTTTCAAATGTAGTATTTTTAAAAGGTGATAGATACCTGCTTTGAAGAAAAATAAAGCAGAGAAGGGGAAAAGAAATTTCCAAGAATAGTCAATGCTATAATTTTAAATAGTATGATTAGAGCAAATTTTAATACCAAGATGATATTTAAGTCAATTCCCAAGAAGATGAAGAAAGCTAGGCTGTGTTTGGAAAACAGGAATGCAGGTACTTCTATGCCCATATTCATTGTCCCAAAAAAGAAAAGAATCAAAAGAGATTTAGACTTTACTTTGATTGTGACAGGGTAGAACTAAAGTTCATGTTTTAATCTATTTTTTTTTTTAGCAATGACTATCTATAGTCCTTTTAATTGATCTTCAACTTGAAAGAATTTCCCCACACACAAGCCTATTAGTTGTCAATGGTTCTAAGGGGCTTTTTGTAGCTGCTTCTCTGTGACTATATAACACAGTGGGAAGAATGATGGATCATTCACTTTCTAACTACTACCTCCATGCTGTCCCTGTTTTCCTCAGAAGGACTTGCCTCGTACTGTTGTTTCATTTGAGGAGATGCCACCTTTTCAGGATCTCCCCTGCTCTTTTGGATTGTATTCAGTCCAATTTTGTCTCTTCCACAAAATGTCAACACCTAGGAGGTCATATATGTTTTAAGTACCTAGCCCCTAGTGCTTGCTGTGACTTTCCTGCACATATCCTCTCCTTTGTGTAACAACCCTAGAAAAGACAAGATTGCTGTATTTTGTTAGCTACAGAAAGTCTCAGAAGAACAGGCAGACATTTTTCACAGGACTGGTGAGATCCCAGAGCATAAGCGTTTGGTAAGCTTTTTAAGCTTAAAAAGAACATGAGCAAAACTAAACCAAAAAGAACACAAAATCTAAAGAAAAACTTGTTAAAAATGAGATTAATTCAATCGATATATATGGACTAGACATGACAACACTGGAAAAAGGGTGATTCAATGGAGTTCAGTCTGTTTGAATCAGTTTTAAAAGGCCTATGTGATTATATGAGATCACCCGGACAATATCCTATTCATAATGTCAGCTGTACTATTAGCAAACTCAGAGTAGTGATATTCTATCAAATTCACATTGCCATGAAATTTGGGGTTACTTGCCACACTTATGAGAACACTGCATATTAAAAAAGACCTCCAACAACCGCTGGAAAGGTTGAGGAAAGAGGAACCCTATTACATTGGTGGAGGGAATGTAAACTCTTACACAGTCATTGTGGAAAGTGATCTGTATTTACCCTAAAAAATGAAAAATGGCATACAGTATGACCCAACAATCCCACTCTTGGGCATCTAGCCAAAGAACATGAAACCATCAAAAAAAACCAATATGCTCTACAATGTTTATTGAAGTGTTCTTTAAATAGCTGGGACATGGAAACAACCTACATGCCCACTAATGGAGGGTTGGATCATGATGTTGTGGTGTATCTGCACAATGGAATGCTTTCCAGCCATAAGGAAATATGATTGTTCACTTTGACAACAAAGTAGAAAAAAATCAAGGGAAATATGTTCAGTAAAACAAGTCAGAATGACAAGCGCAAATACTGATGCTATATAGTAGATGAGTCCATAAAGCAGAATACTTACGAAGACTACTGGACACTAATACATTGAGAGTTCTGAGGCTAAGGGGACAAGGAGAAAAGGTCAAAGAAGTATAGGGATGGCAGTGGGGGAAATAAAATAAATGAAATGTCTAAGTAAAGATGAGCCAATCAGAGCCGGTTTACTTTAAATTTTGTGACTGATGTTGCAATATATGAACATAGTACTATTCAAGATCATTCATTTGCCACAATAAATGCTGTTCACAAAGAAAGTCAGCCTGATAGAAAAGCCTTCAATAGTTCCGCAGTGAGAGAGAGACAGAGACAGAGAGAGAGAGAGAGAGAGAGAGAGAGAGAGAGAGAGACAGACAGACAGACAGACAGACAGACAGACAGACAGAGTGTGTGAAGAGGATATTCCCTAGGCTTTAGTTTCTGGTTCAGTGGTTCAAATCCACTCTAAGACAAGCTGCATTCCTAGCTTTCATTTTTATCAAAGAATTGTCCATCAGCAACAGCTTTCAGTGATTTCTTTTAGTATAATTCAATGAGTCCTAAATAATGCAGATAAAGGAAATAGGACAAGATGAACTTAGACTTGTTTTTAAAAACTTTAAATCTAAGCAACTCAGTATGGAAGAAAGGATTGATGACCTGAATGGAAAAGTATATGACAAGGTGTTATATTTAATTTTTTGATACCTCAAAAAGATTTAAATGCAAAATTAACAAATATGAGATAAATTCCAAGTGAAAATACAGAACTTCTGAAATAATGGTTAAAACACAGTCTATGAGTCCATTTCCAATGGAAAAACATAGACGGAGGTCAGACTGGAAAGGATATAAGACTTAAAAAGGGTGTTTTGTGATGAGGCATTTTGGAGAACATCACAGAATTCCAGAGGACATACACCTGTAGGTGAACACAGGAACCTGGCCTCTCATCTCAGATCCTAGTGGGAGGAATTCTACTCAAACCACACAGGTTTTAATCCGTGCCCCTTCATACTAGAGACACATTAAACTAGGATGCTGCAAGGATGGGAGATGAAGGAATAGAGAGTATTCTCTGCACAGGGAAAATTAGATGTAAAAGCAGTTGATTTAGTGCTTTAGAGACAAAACTGAAATAGCTGCATCTACTGAGTTTCAGAGCAACCCTAGAGTTCGTCAGAGCAAATGTGGATTTCGCATGTGTCAAAGCAGAAGAAAGCTAGTGAGCAATCACCTTGTGTCTTGTTCTAGAAGATATAAAGATATCATGTAGCAAGAAATAAAGCAGAGCAAGTTCCTGGAGGCTGTAGAAGGAGAGTCCAGTTGGAGAAGACAGCCAAGGAAACAGCAAGTAAGGAGTTCCCCATTTGTGCTCTGTTGGGCCTTAACTTGGAGAAGGTGAGAAGACATGGTTTTTAATAAAGACAGAAGTGTTGATATCTTGGATGAGATACTTTTAACTTTTGAACTCTGACTGTTTGTGACCTAAGTTGACTCTAGGAGTGAAGAATTACTTCACTGTTAAAGTTTCCTCCCCCACTGAATAAATTTGGTAGGGGTAGTAGGAGACATTTTGAAATCATCCCATAAGTCATACCTTCAATTTATCAGCTACACATACCTACTGTGTATATGTAATCTAGTTATAAATGTTGCGGTTTTCACATTTTAAGACATCTGCAAATAATTGGGCATGCTTAATTAAAATGCTATAGTAAATTTAATCACACCCATACATTTGGTACATAGTGAGTTCTCAATAAGAAATAGATGGCTATGAGTCTGCATAGAGACCTGTAGTTGACAGCTGTGGTATCAGCACTCCTAACCCCTGGACTCACCCCATGTTTATCTCCACCTGGGATGAATTTATCTACAGATTGACAGTTTCTCTTCTCACGATGATGCAGTGTCATCTAAGGATTTTGAAATATTTACTAGTAAAATATAAACAGAAATTTTAAATGACTCTGGGAATAGGAACAGGAGTAAGAAGGAGAAAAGCAGGTGATTATGGCTTTACTTCTGGGTTCCTATTTCTTAATATTACTTCTTAAAGTATTTATGTAAATATACTTTCTCAAAAGAATGGTATGCAAGATATGTTAGTAAGCCACAAGTACAAAGCACAGGAAAAGTACTATGCATGAGTCCTAATTTCAATAGAATTAAATTGGGCACATACACAGACAGCAGAAAATATTTGGAATTTCTCTTAAACCAATTTCTTTTGTTGCAATTTGAACTACTGTGTCCACATAAGGTAGCAGGACAGAGGGCATCTGGGGGAGCAGACAGAATGTCTCTTCCAACCTTAGAAATTTGTGGAAAGAGGGAAAAAAATAGTAGTGAGAAGTGTTCAACTCCTTCCCATTTCAAGTCAAACTTAGATCAGATCTGTGGTGATTGTGCAGATTTTTTATGAGATATTAATAAAAGCTTTGTGTCTGGCAAACAAAAAATAAATCTTAGATTAGGGCAGGAGGCACATTAGATACATTGGAGGGAAAACTGGTTTCCTATTTTGTCCTTTGGAACAAGATCCACAAGAAGTGGCTACCGTACCAGAGACACCCTGCAAAGATGCTCTAAGGAGCAGCCACACTAGTCTTTCTACGACTTCCACCTGCACCCCTTCATGCTGAAAGGGTGTTCACAGGGGGTTGTGTGTCCTGTGGAGGGAGGACCAGCCTTGACTGCTTCCTTCTGGAAAGCTGGACTTGGAAAAGAAGACAGGAGGGGGCAGAGTAGGCCAGGTAGAAGAAAAGAGGGGACACGGAAGAGCAGAGTAGACGGGAGAAGCAGTAGCCACTTTCTCTGCTCACCTCTGCCGTAGTCTTTAGCAGTAGGGTCAGGAGATTTAGCAGGAACCTCTTGAGTAAGCATCACACTGAAACTGAGTCCAACAACAGTCAAGGAACCACACTTGGGGCTCTCACAAGGCAGGAATCTTCCCTTCCACTTCTCCACTTACCACAAACACACCTCAGAGTGCCCCAAAGGCCAAGCGGTACCTGGGAAGGGGCTGAGGGAGGGGGTCAGCACAGAATCTGGAAGCGGAGCCATTTGTTCAAGAAGGGATCTGGGACACAACAAAGATTTCTCACAATCACCAGAATTTCACAAAACACATGCTGAGAAGGTTGACGGAACAAGGTAAACCTGTCAAAAATGAGCGCAAACAAGAAACGTGACAGGAATTGCAGGAACCGATGAAAATGGTTCCCTGATCTTGAAATCATGATGTGAGCTGAAAAACAGATTTTTTTTTCACTCAGACTATAAAACGTACCTCAGGTTCTTGCTAGCACACAGACACGAATAAAATGAAAATGGTGCTGTTTTAGGGAAAGACCTCTTGCCAAGATCCCTCATCAGCCATGCCTGCCCTTACTCCTGCCCCCACCAGCCCTTGTTGTCCCATTTCTCTGTCGGCATTAAATCATGCATGAATATTAGAGCCTGCCAGTGTGAAAGCAATTCATCAAAAGCACATAAGGTTTACATCGGGCTAATTAACTTCAAAACAAACATAAATCTTGAGAGCATGTTCTACAGAACAGCAGGGGCGAGAAGAATGAGCCATGCGGCCGTGTCTCCCAGCCAGCTCTGGAACACTTCACTCAGTCTTGCCATATAAATAGAAGATGACCAGGTTTTAATTTCAAACTGCTATTCTATACTTGATAGCAAAACGATGACCTGAAAATTGAAATATGCAATGAGCCACTTCCACAAGGCTGAGCTTAATTTTCTGACCCTTTCTCTCACTAATCTGAATGAATTGTAAGCAATTTCAGGACCATAGACAAAACCTGAGTGAATGACCCAGAGAGTGCTGCTCTCATTGAGGTGCCACTTTCCCAGGGCATGTAGGCTGTAAAAGAATCCAAGTGATTTTTCCAGAAGCTTCTGAAACTGGCCCCAGATGCAGAAGCTTTGTTTGCAAGAGAAACCATCTCAGCTGCAGGACTTAAACAAAAAACATGGATTTTGCAGCTAACAGATCTTAATTAAGCTTCTCTGATTGTGTTCCCTCCTTGGAGGAGTGTTTTTATTATTAAATTGCTCAGTTTCTTAAATGCAGGCAGCAGACATAATATCCAGTTAATTTTGGGAAAATAATATGACACTTAGGAGATCTTTCTCCTTCTGACTTACTTTGCATACCAGATGGTGTCACTAATAAGTGAAATATAAAGTAACCAAATTAAGATAAATACAAGTTGGAAACCTAACCACTGGTAGTTGACTACAGAACTGAAACACCAAGAAGAAGGGTGTGGTGAAGGGAAAGAACAGAAAGGGAGGGAGATACGGTGGTCTGTAGTAATACAGTATGGGCGAGTTGATAGTGGATGCACTATGGTGGTGATACTGTAGGGTGCCCACATGTTACTGCAGTTAGAATTTAATTAATTTAGAAATAAATAAATGATGGTGACAGGATACCAGGGAACACCAGAGAACCTAGCTTAGAGGCTCACCAACTCCATCATGTCCAACGCCCACAGCTATCTCAGCTTGCCTCAATGATGCTTTGGCCATTTCTAGACATAGGAGTTTTCTTTCTCTCCCCAGTGCTTCCATAAGTGACAGTGTAAATTATTTTCATGATGTCTTCCAAATCCAACCCCTGAAAGCAGTTGCATTTTTGTCCATCATTAAAATAATATTCTGAGTTTGATAAAACTGCTACTCGTGTAATTGGAGAATGGATGACATTTATTATACTTCAGTATGACTGAGAGAAAGGAATGTGGCATTTGCCTTTAGAGAACAGCATAACTCTTCAATATGACAGGAAAATTCTGGCTTGAATGAGATAGAAGTTTTCTGCCTTTTTTGCTTGGTACAACAGTGAAATATAGACAAGTCAATGTTTTAGTTTCAGTGTCTTGTCATTATACTTTATCTCCGATATTCCCTATTTGTGATGAGTATTATGCCAGGGAATAATAGCTCACATGTACGAGGTATTTACCATGTTCCAAGTCTTGCTTTCATGTATCAACTTTAATTAGTTGACAGTGACTGCCTGAAACAAGGTGTTCAGATGAACACTGAGACCAGGTCTGGGTCTAGTGAGAAAGAGTGCTGTGACTGATTAATCATGTCTAATTTAGGTAGCGGAAGGAAGAATGATGAAACACATTCATGTCCCATTGAAAACAGCCTTTGGATAATATGCTATATCTTGGCTATGAGAGAGATGAGAAAATGAAGTAGAAGACAGCTCTCCCATGTGTTAGCTACAAGTAATTCTTCTGAAGAGTTGTAATGGGGCTGAAATTATATAAGCAGATGTACAGTTCATCAAAAAAAGCCTGTGTCTCCTGAATTAAGGTAAGAATACACCAGGAGCTCTCTAAGAGTTGAGTAATGAATTTTTTTAAAGCAAGGAACAGATGTAAGTTTGACTAAATAATCTTATTCTGTGGGCCGATTAGTGGACAAATTATGAATATATTTTCCCCCCCAATCTTTTGTTACTCACTTCTCTGGAAACTAGATTACATAAAATATATTTAGCAAAGTTTTCTGATTTATAGATTAGTTTATTTCAGTGGGAACATTATATAAGTTATCAACATATAAATAGTACATTCAGTTACTGCAATAGTTTTAAATTTAATGAGCCCCTTTTTTGAGACTTTGAAGATTCTGCAGTATTAATTTACTAGACACTGCTATATCTAATGAATATTCTGATTATGAATGTAAATGCTCATAATAAAGATTTTATAATTCAAGATCTCCTGCTAAAACTTTAAAGATATACTTTTTCTTAGTAAATATAACACATTAATATGAACCCCTAAAAAAGCATAAATATCAGTGTTTTGTGATCTTTAATTTTTTAAAGGCAATTGTTTCATTCTCAGTAGAAATCAGGGCTATTTCCAAACATGCAAAGTAGTTTGTAACTGGCACATTTAACATCCATTTGTGCTATGAAATTTTTGTGCCTCCTACAATTTACTTACTAATAATTCACTAATGAAGTAAACATGAGGGGCCAAATTCCCACCTTATTCAATCATCAGAATTCACTAATTTTATTATAAAGATGTTATCGTTTTCTAGACAAGGCATTGAAAAACAGAGGGGAGGTAATTTACCATAGTTAACTCTGAACAATCTTATCTTTCTACCTCTGAAATTTGGGGGGTTTATAAAATTACAATACAAATACAAAAGTAATTCAAGATGTTCTCAACCATGCTAAATCAGAATTAAGCAGACCATGCAGCAAAGCTATTTACACAACATAGCATTTTTTGGCCATCTGGATCGTCTTTAAACTAGACCAGGCAAAATGATGAAACACAGGCAGAAGGACTGAAGCCACATGGAGCAAAGCCGGCTCTCACCTCCACACTCTGTGTGGCCACATGGTGAGAAATGACATTAAAACAAAGGTTTCAAGAAAGAACTATTTTCATTAGAAACATTTTTTTAAATATTACACACAGAGTATACACTAAGGAAAATACAAGTAAACAAAATCACAATGAAATCTTATAATCTTACCACATAAGTAAACATTGTTAACATTTTGGTCTTTCCCTCTCTGTATGTATACACAGTAACTGTGTGTGTTTAGATGTTACATTTATATAGACACAAAGTTAGGATTGTACTGCAATAACTTCATTTCCTCACCTAATAGCATTTCTTGCTCCACAAAATTCCATAATATGGATCCCAAAATTATTTACTCACTTTCTCCTTTAGTATTCATGTTAGTGCTAATCTTTTATCAGTGTCAACAGAATTATGATCAACATACTGGGTTCAAGCCAGAACACCCCTCCTCATCCTCTTTCACCAGTGTGAGTGAGCCATATGAGAGTTGTTGGTGCCAGTGAGGAAATCAAACTGCACAGGCTCCTCCCAGCCCTACTCCCAACCACAATAAAAAGAAAATGACTTGTCTCTCACTTTAATCAAAACACTCCAGACTGGCCCACCATTTGAAAGATAAACCCTTCCCTTCCTCTTAATGTGTCTGTAATATCATCATTGTCAACCTTTAAAACCAAATGTGAGGGGGCAAGGGTTGATTCCAACCTCCAACGTCACCAAAATGCAAGTGGTGCTATAAGCAGTACATTCAAGGTGAGGCCACTCCCACTTGAGGATCTCCATTCCCTGGGATTCCACTTGCCTCCTGGATCATCAGCCAAGGCACTTTGAGCTACCATCTGCCAACTAGTGTGAGCCTCAGCTGTGTTGTTGTCTGATGGTAATTGCATACTTCAAGCTGCCTATAATGCACTGCATTGAACAGAGTTCAATCAAGCCTCTGTTACCTTCTCAGTGTACCGAAGTCACACATTTCAGTAACAGATAGTTAGGGACAGAAGCATATGATTGGGGCTCCCTTCAAAGTTGACCTGGATTATGTGTCTTGACCAAGACCTAGTCATATATCTTAGACTTAATGTTATTTCAATTCCAGTATATGAGAAAATGGTATGCACAATCATACCATTACTTACAAATTGGTCCACTATGAACTATGTCCTCTGCCAAAACAGTCTGACATCTATCCAAGTCACTATATAAGAGTCTCATTTATAGTCCCAAAGAATCCATCACTGTAGAAACTTTAGCTACCTTCTTGCAGGCCTCCTGAGATGCTTCCACGGTTCACCCATGATAGCCATAGTTGTCCATGTCACTCTGGGAGACTGTCTTCCTTAACCCCATAGTCACTCAGCTATTTCTGCCCACATACTGAAACTCTCTGGAGAATGGAGACTGTTCTAATACTGAGTCTGTTATTCTCAAATCCAGCTGATGGTTAGGCCTTGGATCATGGGAGAACCACAAAGACTCTTTATGACCATAGAAGCTGCTCATTGGAATCAAACCAGTACTTAATGAAGAAAGTCAAACTTGCCTCCTCTCCTGTTTTTATTCCCTCCTAGGTAATGGCACTAGAGGTCAGTCACTCCAGACACTCAGGCTACTTCTGAGAGCCCTAGAAATTAACTGAGTGATCAGCAAGGGAGTTCATAGAAATAAGTGCAGATGTAATGGAGATGTGTTAGAAATCTGCTACAGTCCCCCCTGTAACTGGGACACCCTTGATCAAAACCAGCATCTGGGGGTCAGCATCAGAGACCAACTTAAGGCAATGGTTTCAACTCTAGTTGATGACCTGGACTATAATCAGCTTTCTCCACACATTTTTACAGATTCCTCAATAATTGTCAATGGTGTTTCAATTTGTTCTCATCAATAGCAACCACAGTCTCTACCCAAAGTTTCACCCACTGGGATATAGAACTTTTGCAATTTCCTACCTACTTCACAGACAATTAAGAGTATAAATCAAGCATACTTCTCTCTATGAAGGTATCATACAAACTCTCACCAAGAAGCTCCTTTTATCACCTTCACGGTTCTAATATTGATAGAGACTAAGGCACTCACTGTACTTCTCAGACAACTTATACTGGGCTCTTGAACAGACATATAAAGGGACCTTCACTTTTCTTACCAGTTAGGGTACAAGCTTCACAGAATGCCATGAGGGCTTGGTTATTTAAGTTTAATTATGTTAAATGAGACAAAGCACATTTCCATCATCAGTCAGATATCAGAAGTGAATTTGTAATAGTCTGAAGTAAGTAAGTAAATATCTCTTTTCTGTTAGAATGTTACATTATGCTTATTCCTTTTGCCCCAGACCCTGGCAGGCCAAAAAGAAATCCTGGGTATTCCTTCTTAACAGAGGGGTGGGAAACTGCCAGTGGCTGACCCTACTTAGAAATGTTCACCCCAGTCCTGTTCCTAGCCATAATCAAAACCACTTGCTTCTCTCTCTCCACTCAAGCCCTTCAAGATTAGCTCCGGTATCTGCCCTGCTTCTTCCAGAATGTCCTATTATGGGAATTATAAACCTTTTCATGCCCTCTTGGTACATGTGTGGTTTCATTAATATTCACATCTGAACCTATTTTGGATAAGGGGTTGTTCCTGCCATCTCATTGCAATTATAGAACAATAATAGATACCACTGGATACTTGCCTAATTAGTTCCATAGGAAAAACTCCTAGAAGTAAAATACTTATGGCTTAAACTTTTACTCTTCAGCTAGTGATAAAAAGTGGATATCTATTTCTTGTAAATAAAAAAGTCAGATCAAGCACCACTCCCATCAAAACCATCCAGTAGCATATCCAATCACTTAGCAGTGATTCTCAACAGGGGAATGATTTTGCTTCTTGGGAAACATTTAGAAATGTCTGAAGACTTCCTTTTCATTTTCCCATTAGACTAGTGCAATTGTAATTTAATGGACAGAGGTCAGAAATGCTACTAACATGCAACAAGGTAAAGGACATCACAGGAAAATATCAACAGTGTTCAGGCTAGGAAACCCTGCTTTAAAGCAATGGTTGAAGTTCTTGCTATGATTTACCAAACTATCTTGTCTCGTCTCCAATTTATCCCTCTAACTCATCTCCTATGATCTCTCCCTCTCTTACTCTACTCCAGCCTCACTGGTCTTATTTTTTGCAATAACTTAGAAACAGTCATCCAGAACCTGCTGTTCCCTTGTCTAGAAATGTCTTCTTAGACATATCTGCATGGTTTACTCCTTTTTCCACTAGCACTCCATCTACTCAAATGATACCTTTTCACTGACATCTTTGACCACAGGCTACAACCTTCTAATCTCCCACCAACCCGATAGCTTGTTCCACCTGTTTCTTTTATCTTTATCACTATTTATCTTGTTCCACCTGTTTCTTTTATCTCCAGCACATATTTTACTTATGTCTATATGGTCTTATTCCCTATTTAGAATAGAAACTCCAAGAAAACAGATTTTTTTCCCTACTGCTGAATCTTCAGCACCTAGAACACTACCTGATGTGTAATGGGTAGTCAGAAATAAAGATCTAAAATTTTAATGTTAAATATTTGTTATATTTCAAAATTTTATGCCCAATACATCATTGAGAGGTTTTGCTGTTTTTGGTGTTAGTTTAAGTGACAACAGAAATTTAAGGAAGCACTTGAAGAACTTAAAGATACTAATTTGACTTTAATTATTTGGCTAAATCAGAGAAATCTTTTTGGGCCCATTTCTTGAGTTAAGCAGAGGATTCAAGTCAGAAATGATGTAGAAAAGACAATACCTTAGTCAATGCCTTTTCTAAATCTCCTCCAAGTATGTTTTGGCATTTTCTAACCATCTCCTCTGAAGGCAATCTCTTTTTCCATTTCACACATCTTAGGGTAGAGCAAGTATTTAGGAAAAATTCTAGTAATGATACTCCTACAACCCCTGATAGCATTTTCTACTCTCTTCTGCTTCTAAGATACATTAGCATCCTGTTAAATATACCTTTTAAAAGAATTCAATCCCTATGTACTTCTTTAAAAAGACTGCTATAAAAATATAAACTCTATAATAGCACCAAATCTACACTCACAATCCTGTGTCTAAAGTAGAATGCCATCTACATGAAGCAAATGGAGCAGGAGCTATAATCAATCTGTGCTCATGTCCTCATGCTGAATCAATTGTGTGCCCCTGGGGAAAGTCAAGAGATGAATATCACATATTACAGCAACTCAGAGATCTGCTTATCGGACTTCCATCCCTGTCAGCCTGTCATGGAGTGGTGAATAGACTACTCCAAAACCAACTCATGTGGAAAATTTGAGAGAGAAAATCATTTCTCTAGACTGAATAAAAAGTAAATTGAAAGCAAAATGTGAATTTGAATTTCATAAACATGATTCTCTTTCTACTCAACCCACATATCAAATGAAGTACATACAACTCTCCCTTCTCTGATTTTAAGTGATCGTTTTATTAATGCAGGTAGAAATTTTTCATGGCTCATTATTTTGTTCAGATTTGTTTTTAAAACAAAAAGGCAGCGGCAACATTGTTTCATTTTGGCATTAGGAATAAATATCAAATAAAATACTAATCTTAGTCCTAAAAACTCATGACTAATGAAGGGAAAGTTAAGAGAATCAAATTGGGTCCTCAAAGATACTTTTCAAATGTCCTCAGTTCACAAAGCTGTTTGTGCCTTCTCAAAATATAGGTCTCAGTCCACTAGCATGGCCTTTTAGTTTTGTTTGATACCATGGGGAAGAAGGGCAAGCAAATAGAGGATAGTTATAAGAGGAAACCAGATAGA